>JALBCR010000497.1:0-70410 GCA_030710515.1 Abscondita cerata | reverse complement strand
TTTTCATTTCAAAACATATTTTTTTTTTCAATACTTATATTTGACAGATGTGCAGACAACATACGCGGTAATAATTATGTAGGTCTGCAAATATTGCACAATGATGTCTTGGTCAGTATAATATCACTGGCGCAGCGATCATCGAAATAATGTTTGCTTTCAAAATATTTTTTTTCTGCCTTAAGTATTTGGTCAGATAGTATAATAAACACAATATAAATAGCTGGCGAACGTGTTTTTTTCATTAAAGAAAATAACACCGTCTGCATCAGCCACGTTGGTAAGATTATCGAAAATAGTCGCTCATTAAATATATTTTTGGTCACTTTGGCGCATATCAGATAGTATGACAAACACAATATAACGTAAAGACAAAGAGGCCGGGTCGACGTCAGCTTTCACGTAGGCCGCTGCGAGACTATCGAAAGGTTAAAAATATTAATGTATTTGGTACGACAGAGCGTGCAGTACAAACACAATATGTATCAGGCCAGCGAACGTTTTTCATTGCAGGCCAATGATGTCACTGCACTATCGAATACAAAAATATATATTTTTTTGGCCAATTTTACACATATAAAAACAAACACAATATAAAATAGCTGCGAACGTTTTTTTCACAGCCAAATAAATGATGTCGTAGTTTACCGCAGCGGCACTGGGTCGAGGTCAGCCGTTCATTTTCGTAATACAGTTTTTTTTCAATAATGCAGCATGAATAGATAAAAGAGAACACAATATAATATTATGAACGTAAGCCATTGCCACGACGTCAGCTTGTCAGATAAGACCAATTGGCGCCGTTGCAGCATCATCGAGTCACGCCGTTCATTTCTCAAAATATTTTTTTTCTCAATAAATTTTTGGTACGAAGAGCAAAGTATAATAAACACAATAGTACACATGAACGTAAGTTTTTCATTAAAGAAAATAATGACGTCAAACAGAGCCAATGTGCCAATGGTGTCAACAGCCTATTTCCTCAAAATATATATTTTTTTTCAATAATTTTGGTACGAATAGAGCAGCATTAAACACAATATGTGGCCATTATGAACGTGTTTTCATTGCCAGGTGTCAATGATTCAATAAGCATAGACACGGCGCCGTTGCGCATTCATCGAAATGTTATTCAAAATATTTTTTTATCGTCAGTTTAAGTACGAACAGAGCTAAAAGTATAATAAACACAAGAGTGTAGCCACAGCGAACGTGTGCCATTGGTGACCAGATGCCAATGACGCTTACCAGTAAGACCACGGCGTACTGCAAGACCATGTGTCAGCCGTTCATTTCAAAATATACTTTTTTCATCGGCCTTGGCATTTAGCTGAGGTATAATAAACACAATATAATAGTAACGTTTTTTTCACAAAAGCAAATAACGACGTCGTTTTCATCACCGAATAATCTATTGCTGAAAATATTTTTTTTTCAATGTCTTAAGTATTTAATAGACAAAGTATGTACACACAGCAACGTGCTTTTCATTAAAGAAATAATGACCGTTTCTGCCGTATTTAATAAACAGCGACCACGAAAATAAAAGTTTACTAAAATAGTTTTTTCAATGTTTTAAGAGCGATACAGTAGATTAAACACAATAAATATTATGAATCCGTGTTTTTTCATTAAAAGTGTGTTAATAGCATGTCAGCAATTGTCTGCATAAGAGCATACCATCGAAATATCGCAGCTTTATTTCAAAAATACTATTTTTTTTTCACAGTTTTAAGTACGAATAGATGTTATAATAAACATAATATGTGTCAATACGAACGTTTTTTCACAAGAAAATATCAGCCCAACCGTAGTATAAAGAATACAGTCGTTGCAAAGAGACTATCGTAGTATTATCAATGTACAATAAAATATATTTTTTTCACGGGGGTTTATATGAATAGATAAAAGTAGACAAACATAATATAAGATGGAATAATGATCGCAAAGTCTATTGTTGTATGAATGACGCTCTTATTCATCAAAACATATATTTTTTCATCAGTTCTTAAGTACGAATATTAAAAGTATATTAAACACAATATGTACTGAAGAGAACGTTTTTTTCACAGCAGTAATGATGTCACTTGTCAGATACGAATCATCGGCGTACAGCTAGTACCTTCGAAACATTACCATTAAAAAAATATTTTTTTTCAATAATGAAGCACGAATAGATAAAAGAGACAAACATAATAGCGTAGTTATCGTTAGTGTTGAATGATGTCAAATTTCTGCCGCATAAGTCATATATGTCGTTGTAGACTGGTCGAGGTCGTCGTCTGCTGTGGTCATTTTTTCACGTGCCTTGGTACGAATAGAGCGTTATATTAAACACAATTTCGGCCAATAGCAATGTAGCTTATTGCAGTACAATGACGATCAGTAGTATCACAGAGCAGACCACGGCACCGCTGCAGCGATTCACGAAAGTCACGTTTACTCAAATATATTTTTTTATCGTTCTTATATGAATAGATAAGATATAAACACAATATATTAACGATCGTAAGACAGTTAAATGAATGATAAACAATACAGACCAGCACTGTCAGAAAATACTGCCTATTTAATAAAGAAAAAAAAAAAGAGAAATATTTAAGAAAAATTGTAATTTTATATTGTGTTTATTATACTTTTATGTCGTACCTAAAAATTTATTGAAAAAAAAAAATATTTTTTGAAATAGACGGTATTTTCGATGAGGTCGCGCAACAACGCCATTGGTCTTATGCGGTAGAACTTTGACGTCGATTTATTTGAAAAGGCCGTTTCTTAATGAAAAAAAACTCGTGTATTTATATTGTTTATTATACTTTATCTCCCCAAAATTTATTGAAAAAAAATATATTTTCGAAATAGACGGTATTTTCGATGAGGTTGCGCAACAACGCCATTGGTCTTATGCGGTAGAACTTTGACGTCGATTTATTTTCTTTAATGAAAAACACGTTCGTAATTATTTTATATTGTGTTTATTATACTTTTATCTATTCGTACTTAAAAATTTATTGAAAAAAAAAATATATTTTTGAAATAGACGGTATTTTCGATGAGGTCGCGCAACAACGCCATTGGTCTTATGCGGTAGAACTTTGACGTCGATTTATTTTCTTTAATGAAAAACACGTTCGTAATTATTTTATATTGTGTTTATTATACTTTTATCTATTCGTACTTAAAAATTTATTGAAAAAAAATAATATTTTTGAAATAGACGGTATTTTCGATGAGGTCGCGCAACAACGCCATTGGTCTTATGCGGTAGAACTTTGACGTCGATTTATTTTCTTTAATGAAAAACACGTTCGTAATTATTTTATATTGTGTTTATTATACTTTTATCTATTCGTACTTAAAAATTTATTGAAAAAAAATATATTTTTGAAATAGACGGTATTTTCGATGAGGTCGCGCAACAACGCCATTGGTCTTATGCGGTAGAACTTTGACGTCGATTTATTTTCTTTAATGAAAAACACGTTCGTAATTATTTTATATTGTGTTTATTATACTTTTATCTATTCGTACTTAAAAATTTATTGAAAAAAAATATATTTTTGAAATAGACGGTATTTTCGATGAGGTCGCGCAACAACGCCATTGGTCTTATGCGGTAGAACTTTGACGTCGATTTATTTTCTTTAATGAAAACACGTTCGTAATTATTTTATATTGTGTTTATTATACTTTTATCTATTCGTACTTAAAAATTTATTGAAAAAAAATATATTTTTGAAATAGACGGTATTTTCGATGAGGTCGCGCAACAACGCCATTGGTCTTATGCGGTAGAACTTTGACGTCGATTTATTTTCTTTAATGAAAAACACGTTCGTAATTATTTTATATTGTGTTTATTATACTTTTATCTATTCGTACTTAAAAATTTATTGAAAAAAAAATATATTTTTTGAAATAGACGGTATTTTCGATGAGGTCGCGCAACAACGCCATTGGTCTTATGCGGTAGAACTTTGACGTCGATTTATTTTCTTTAATGAAAAACACGTTCGTAATTATTTTATATTGTGTTTATTATACTTTTATCTATTCGTACTTAAAAATTTATTGAAAAAAAATATATTTTTGAAATAGACGGTATTTTCGATGAGGTCGCGCAACAACGCCATTGGTCTTATGCGGTAGAACTTTGACGTCGATTTATTTTCTTTAATGAAAAACACGTTCGTAATTATTTTATATTGTGTTTATTATACTTTTATCTATTCGTACTTAAAAATTTATTGAAAAAAAATATATTTTTGAAATAGACGGTATTTTCGATGAGGTCGCGCAACAACGCCATTGGTCTTATGCGGTAGAACTTTGACGTCGATTTATTTTCTTTAATGAAAAACACGTTCGTAATTATTTTATATTGTGTTTATTATACTTTTATCTATTCGTACTTAAAAATTTATTGAAAAAAAATATATTTTTGAAATAGACGGTATTTTCGATGAGGTCGCGCAACAACGCCATTGGTCTTATGCGGTAGAACTTTGACGTCGATTTATTTTCTTTAATGAAAACACGTTCGTAATTATTTTATATTGTGTTTATTATACTTTTATCTATTCGTACTTAAAAATTTATTGAAAAAAAATATATTTTTGAAATAGACGGTATTTTCGATGAGGTCGCGCAACAACGCCATTGGTCTTATGCGGTAGAACTTTGACGTCGATTTATTTTCTTTAATGAAAAACACGTTCGTAATTATTTTATATTGTGTTTATTATACTTTTATCTATTCGTACTTAAAAATTTATTGAAAAAAATATATTTTTGAAATAGACGGTATTTTCGATGAGGTCGCGCAACAACGCCATTGGTCTTATGCGGTAGAACTTTGACGTCGATTTATTTTCTTTAATGAAAAACACGTTCGTAATTATTTTATATTGTGTTTATTATACTTTTATCTATTCGTACTTAAAAATTTATTGAAAAAAAATATATTTTTGAAATAGACGGTATTTTCGATGAGGTCGCGCAACAACGCCATTGGTCTTATGCGGTAGAACTTTGACGTCGATTTATTTTCTTTAATGAAAAAACACGTTCGTAATTATTTTATATTGTGTTTATTATACTTTTATCTATTCGTACTTAAAAATTTATTGAAAAAAATATATTTTTGAAATAGACGGTATTTTCGATGAGGTCGCGCAACAACGCCATTGGTCTTATGCGGTAGAACTTTGACGTCGATTTATTTTCTTTAATGAAAAACACGTTCGTAATTATTTTATATTGTGTTTATTATACTTTTATCTATTCGTACTTAAAAATTTATTGAAAAAAAATATATTTTTGAAATAGACGGTATTTTCGATGAGGTCGCGCAACAACGCCATTGGTCTTATGCGGTAGAACTTTGACGTCGATTTATTTTCTTTAATGAAAAAACACGTTCGTAATTATTTTATATTGTGTTTATTATACTTTTATCTATTCGTACTTAAAATTTATTGAAAAAAAATATATTTTTTGAAATAGACGGTATTTTCGATGAGGTCGCGCAACAACGCCATTGGTCTTATGCGGTAGAACTTTGACGTCGATTTATTTTCTTTAATGAAAAACACGTTCGTAATTATTTTATATTGTGTTTATTATACTTTTATCTATTCGTACTTAAAAATTTATTGAAAAAAAATATATTTTTGAAATAGACGGTATTTTCGATGAGGTCGCGCAACAACGCCATTGGTCTTATGCGGTAGAACTTTGACGTCGATTTATTTTCTTTAATGAAAAACACGTTCGTAATTATTTTATATTGTGTTTATTATACTTTTATCTATTCGTACTTAAAAATTTATTGAAAAAAAAATATATTTTTGAAATAGACGGTATTTTCGATGAGGTCGCGCAACAACGCCATTGGTCTTATGCGGTAGAACTTTGACGTCGATTTATTTTCTTTAATGAAAAACACGTTCGTAATTATTTTATATTGTGTTTATTATACTTTTATCTATTCGTACTTAAAAATTTATTGAAAAAAATATATTTTTTGAAATAGACGGTATTTTCGATGAGGTCGCGCAACAACGCCATTGGTCTTATGCGGTAGAACTTTGACGTCGATTTATTTTCTTTAATGAAAAACACGTTCGTAATTATTTTATATTGTGTTTATTATACTTTTATCTATTCGTACTTAAAAATTTATTGAAAAAAAATATATTTTTTGAAATAGACGGTATTTTCGATGAGGTCGCGCAACAACGCCATTGGTCTTATGCGGTAGAACTTTGACGTCGATTTATTTTCTTTAATGAAAAACACGTTCGTAATTATTTTATATTGTGTTTATTATACTTTTATCTATTCGTACTTAAAAATTTATTGAAAAAAAAATATATTTTTGAAATAGACGGTATTTTCGATGAGGTCGCGCAACAACGCCATTGGTCTTATGCGGTAGAACTTTGACGTCGATTTATTTTCTTTAATGAAAAACACGTTCGTAATTATTTTATATTGTGTTTATTATACTTTATCTATTCGTACTTAAAATTTATTGAAAAAAAATATATTTTTTGAAATAGACGGTATTTTCGATGAGGTCGCGCAACAACGCCATTGGTCTTATGCGGTAGAACTTTGACGTCGATTTATTTTCTTTAATGAAAAACACGTTCGTAATTATATTGATAAAATTAATATTTTACAAATTGAAAACAATGAATTAAAGAGTCGTTTAAATCTAAATACATCAAATGCTAATATCTCTGGTTTAAATAATGCAGGCAACCAAAACAACATCAAATTTCCCATAAACAATGGTCAATTGTTTCTACAACAAATGTTATCGATAGTTTGCTACATCGAGAATATATCGATAAGCCAGAAAATAATTCATATGCGCAAGTAACGAGAAATAGAGCACATTTAAGTAATGCAACACTGACGTACTTAACACCTAATAACAAGGAAACTATTTCTAACACTAACATGAAAATCAAATCACAACGTACGGCAGGAGAAATCCTTAATAATAGAAAACAAGATTTAAATGTGAACGAGATTCCCAATAATTTTGGGCCTTCTTATAGGAGTTGAGGAACAATAGGGTCGTCAATGATACACCATGTTCTTAATAGCCGACGTTTCGATTGGCGATGACCAATCTTTCTCAAGGCAATCTATTTGAAGATAA
The DNA here is from genome assembly GCA_030710515.1 of Abscondita cerata. Lineage (NCBI taxonomy): Eukaryota > Metazoa > Arthropoda > Insecta > Coleoptera > Lampyridae > Abscondita > Abscondita cerata. The sequence continues at coordinate 63,236 of JALBCR010000497.1, read as the reverse complement.
CGGTAGATTACAATTTATGGTAATTAAATGAACATTATACAAATTCTATTTTAGATGAGTTACAAACACAATTATAAATACAAGATTTACTAAAAACTAGACGTACGTTACCTAAGAGTTGGTGACATCAAGGACTCCTCAAGGAAACCATAGGGATCCAGATCGTCAAAAATTCAAAAATTGTTTTATTATTAAAATAAAATTCAAAACCAACTGGTTTACGTTAAAAATTACTTGGACAAGTGTCAATAAGATAAACATGTAAAAACAATACAAAATAAATTAACAAATAGTGTACAAAACAACCATACATGAAGACTAGTACACGAACAATGAATTAGAAATTGTTGAATGTCAGTATAGATAACATTTCACGTTTATATTCACAATAACAAGGTCAAAATTTTTGGTATAAAGATAAAATAAGTAATTATGCATGTTAGATAAGTTAATTTTAGGTAGTTTGTAAGGTAGTTAGTATTAGACTTAAGGTTAATGTTAATTGGTGGTGGTTAATAGATTTTAATTTTAGATATAAGATTTTTTTGTACATATTACTTAGATTATAGGTATCACTTTTGAAATTAACATTATTGTTATAAGCATTGATAAAAATCATTTCTGAAATCAAACGCTTCTTAAAATTCGGTTCCATATCTAACACTACTACTGAATCAAAATCAAATTTATGTCCTTCTTTCAAATGATGAACTGACAAACCAGTAGCATCTGACTTTTTTTACAATTGTATTGATGGTTCTTTATTCTATTGCCTAGCTTCTGTTTTGTTTGGCCAATATAAACCTTATTGCAATTGCTACATCCCACCTTATAGATAAGACCAGATTTATCTAAAATTTTAGTTTTGTCCTTCAATTTAGTGTAAATATTATTATAAATCGTGTTATGATTATAAAGTACGATCTTTAAATCACTGTGTTTAAGGCAACTAATTAAATTATTAGATAAACCTGGTATATTAATTAATTTAATGTATTTATTTTGAGTGGGAGGGTTAGTTTGTGTTAGATTATTAATATTGTTAGGTTTCTTATTATTAGTTGTTAATATAATTTTAATTAATTTTTCGGGGTAATTATTATTTGTAAGAATAGACATTAATTTACTATTATTGCTTTTAAGTAACATGGGCTACTGAGTTTAACGATTTTTCATGGATACTTTTGATGATATTAATTTTTTGCTTATGAGGGTGTTTCGAATAGTAGTTAATGATTCTATTTGAAGCTATGGTTTTAGTGAACCAATTAGTTAAAAGGGATTTAAATGCTCCATCCAATGCTAGACAGAATAAGACGAAGAAAATGATTCGAGGAAATGCTAAGTGGGATGACGACAGCTTCAGTGCAGGTACCCGTAAAGCGTGGTTTTATGTTGGTCGTGCTAGACTCAATTGTACCAATACCGACATTTCCAATTATCTAACAAAAAGATTTCCCTTATGCTCATTTATTGTTGAAAAAATTGAAAACAAAAGCGAAGCAACTAGTGCTTTTAAAGTAGGAGGTGATTTTGAATTGTTAGAGCAATTAGATGATCCTAACACTTGGCCTAGTGGTGTTATCGTTAGACGATATAATTTTTTTCGTCCGCGTATGAAAATAACAGTTGCGACATAATTGTGCCTTTACTTATATGCCTTAATACACAAAGCATCAAAAATAAAGCACACTCTTTAGAAGCTGAACCGTTATCCTTCAACACAAACTTTGTCTGTCTGTCAGAAACTTGGTGTTCGGAAAATGAAATTAAATATATTTCTTTTCAAGGATACAAGTTGACCAGTTATTATTGTAGAAATGTACTCAAAGGTGGTGGTTGTGGTATATGAGCAAAAAATAAATTTAAAACTTCTCGTTTAGATTTATCTATGTATTGCGTAGAACAAGTCATTGAAATTTGCGGATTATCGTGGACAAAAGATAATAAATCTGTTTATGTTTTTGCGTCTATAGATCTCCTTCGGGAAATTTTAAGGAATTTCTATCAAATATTACTAAGGTATTAGATAAATATTTTAATGTTAAATGTGACATACTACTTGTCGGCGATTTTAATGTTAATTTTCTAAAGAATTCTCAAGAATGCAGAGACCTTTTATCCGTTCTTGCCTCCTATAGACTGTACCCATGTTTAACAGATCAACTAACTAGACAATCGGGAGGAACGCAAATTGATAATATTTTCTCTACGATTTTAAACAATACTCAAGTAGATGTAAAAATCTGTCATTGTCCGATCACTCTATGCTAATATATTATTTAAGGGATAGTAATCATACAAATCAAAATCCAATAAAATATACCAAAAGACTTTTTAACAATTTCAACAAAAGTAATTTTCATAATAAGCTAACTCACGAAACTTGGGAAAGTATGTATAAAGCGGAAACACTAGATGAAAAATTTAATGCTTTTCACGAGGCTTTTTGGTTCATTACAATAATTGTTTTCCTTTAAGAACTTTGTTGTAAATGTGAATGCAACTGAAAAAACTGGATATCAAGTGATGTTAAAAAGTCTAGTAAAGATCTGCATGATTTATATATTCTTAAAATAAATTCTTGGCCTTGAACTCACGTATAAAATTAAAAAAGATTACATATTCGCTTATGTGAAAACAGTAAAAAACTATTTCAACAAGATCATTTTTAACTCCGATAATCCTCAAAAACATCATGGAATATTATTAACAACCTATCAAATAAAGCACATTGCGCTTCAAAAATAAAAATAAAATCAGATCACAATGAAACAATTACAAACCCTGTCAAAATAGCAAACAAATTCTCAGATTTTTTTGATAAAGTACCAAAAACTATAATGGCTAGTATAGATAAAAGCTTTCCAGATATACCAATTAGTTATTTAATTCCAAACAGTATGTATCTCGGTGAATTTTCCCTACCGAATTGAGTAAACTAATGCTTAAACTTAAAAATAAAAATAGTCACGGCCCAGATGGTATTAACTGCAACGTAATTCGTGAGTTCAGAGAAGCACTAGCTCCTGCATTAACTTATTTAATTAATCTATCATTTAAAGAAGGAGTTTTTCCTACACTTCTGAAATCTTCGGCAATAAGACTTGTCTATAAGAAAGGGAATAAATTAGAATTAGAAAGCTATAGACCTATTTCATTAATAAATTCTTTTGTAAAAGTTTTTGAATACGCTATTCTTGATAGACTCACTAGTTTTCTTACAAAATATAGAATTTTTACCAAATTCCAGCATGGTTTCAGATCAAATAAATCAACATCAACTGCTCTCAAAAACTTTTACAATGAAGTAATAAATAACCTCGATAATAAATTTTATGCTATAGGTGTATTCTGTGATTTAAGTAGGGCCTTCGACTGTGTCCAACATGCCAAACTTTTAGATAAGCTCTACAGTTATGGAATTCGTGGTAATGCAGCTAACTTGTTGTTGTCATATCTAAGTAATAGGTCGTGCTTTGTAGAATTGACGCAATATAATAATTCGGGTACTGAAATTTTAGATCGAACGGTCTTCCTGTAGTAGTGGGGGTGCCTCAAGGCTCAATTTTAGGTCCAACCTTATTTTCTTTATATGTAAATGATATAACGCAATTCTTATCTGAATCTACTATTGTAATATACGCTGACGATACTTCTTTATTATGTTCTTCAGATTCACTCATTTCCGCGGAACAATCATGTAACACCGCTTTACAAAACTACATTGGTGGTTTTCATCGAATTGTATGTATCTGAATCCTGAAAAAACAAGTGCCTTAGTTTTCCACACCAAACAAAACAAATTTATTCAAAGCCTCAGTTACGCATAGGTCAGAGTGCCATACATTGTACTGCTAACGTGTCTTTTCTTGGAGTCAAACTAACTGATACTAAATGCCACCTGTTTTAAAATTAGGGCCCTTACACATTACCTTGACATAAATATGTTGCTAAAAATATATTACGAAGACGTCCAATTTAGGCTACTGTATGGTATTTTAATATGGGGCACTTCTTCATATTTAGATTCTGTGTTTATTGTACAGAAACGGATATTGAGGAGTTTGTTAAAGAAACGTAGATTCGAGTCATGTAGACCTATATTTCGATATCTTCGTATATTGTCATTACCGTGTCTTTTAATCCTTCAATTGGCTTTACATGCTTTTGATAATAAATACGCTTTAAACAATAGAGCTAAACATGATCATTTCACACGCAACTTTTATTTATTATTACCTGAGAAGGTAAATTTATCATTATCGCAAAAATCTCTGAATATAATGAGCGTCAAAATATTTAATAAAATTCCCGAAAAGTATAGAAGTATGTCACGTAATAGGTTCAAAAGTAGTCTTACAGTATTTTTGATAGATAATGTCTTTTACAGTTTGTCCGAAGTCATAGAATATACTTTTAATGTCTAATCTGTTCTCGAATTTATGTAATATTTTTGACTTATCTTATACTTATTATAATAAGTTTTTTAGATGAATAAAGTTTATTACTATTATTATACAGTAAGATCTTGTTTGATAAAGAGAGTTGGAAATGTTTTCCAAGTAATTATGCTATTTAATTATTATTTCTTTTTTTTGCGTTTGATGGGCATGCTCCAAGTGAGTTTTTGATTGAGGTGCATCCCAAGATATTTTACTTTGCTTTGTATTGGAATTATTTGCAATATTTATGCTGGTTTGGACACATTCAATACGTCTTGTGTACGTATGTTGATTTATCGGTATTGACTATAATTCTCCGATTATGGAACCAGGTTTGTAGTAGGTTAAGATGTTGTTGGAGATGTTCTACTGCAAGTTCAAGAAACCGATTGCCTAAAAGGATGTCCGCGTCGTCAGCAAATGTCGTAAGTATAGTGTTGTCTGTGGTTGATGCATAGATATAGCAGCTGCCTTAAGACGCCACCCTGCAGGACTCCAAACTTGATTTGATGGATATCTGTTCATTGTCACACACATTGTCAAATGCATGTTTTATGTCTAGGAATACCACTGGGCACACACTTTCCTTCTTCATGCTTTTCATTATACAGGGCAGAGCACTATCAACGAATTATTCTGTACCACTAAAACGACAAATAATGTAAGAAATTTTAAGGCATACATATATCAAGATTATTTAAAACCACATTTTAAAAATATATTCTATTGTACAGGGTGCTCCAGAAACAAGTACTATATCAAAGTTGGGTTATTTTAAATAGAATACTCTGTATTTTTTCTATTTTTGAATTGTAGGATAAAAATAATGTATGTTCTTTAACATGTTCCTATACCAACTTACATCCGTTTCTGAGATAAATCGATTTTGCTTGATTTAACAGACCCTCCAAAAAATGCAATAACTTCAAGATAAATAAGAACAAGCAACTTTGGTTCACATCACCTTACTAAGAGCCTTCAACATTTTTTTTTCAATATTTACTATTATGTTATGATGTACAGAGTGTTTTAAATACTACCGCATAACGCTAACGACTTAAAACTTAAATAACTTGATTAACTTAAATAGAATACCCTGTATTTCTGAAGCCTGTTGGATTCAAAAACTAGTTACCTTTCAATCGGTATTAGGGTTACCTACTTCTAACTCTGATAGTTTTCGTGATATTTTAAAATTTGCTAGTTTAATAATTGCAATTTACTGGAATTTAAGTTACCTGTGAGATATCAGTAAAATAAACATTATCTTGCAAACATTTTTAATGTATAGGCTAATCCAGCTTTAAATATTAACCTTAAAAAAATTTTTTTTAGAACAAAATAACCAAAATGTTCTCATGACTTAGGCCAGGCTCTAAGAGTCAGTCGAGTCACGCCCACCTGTCACAAACAACAGCAACCGTTATCAGTTTCAGCAAAAACCGATGACACTGTAAACATTGGTAACTTTGTTAAAAATTCTAAAAATAATGGTTTTCGAAATTATCGTGCTATTGTTAGAGCGATTTGTATTACATTCTTAGTTAACAGGTTAAAGTTTGTCGACGTTTACAGTATGATGTACCAAATAACGGTTGCTGTTGTTAAACATCAGTAAATGGTAACCGGTGTGCGTAATTCGACTGACTCTTAGAGCCCGGGATACTATTCATAAGCACATTTCTGTTTATATTTTCTAAAAAAAAATAAATATTTTTAAAGTAAATATTTAAAACTGAAAGGTAACTTAGACTCCAGTACATCGTAAATTGTTAAACTACCAACTTTTAAAATATCTCGCAAACTATCATAGTTAGGGGTTGGTAACCCTAATACCGACTAAAAGGTAATAAGTTTCAGCTTTCAACAGGCTACAAAAATTTATGGTGTTCCATTTTAGTTAAGCAATTTAATTAAGTTTTAAGTCGTTAGTGTTATGCGGTAGTATTAAAAACACCCTGTACATCATAACATATAAGTAAATATTGCAAAAAGAGGTTGAAGACTCTTAGTAAGGTGGTGTAGACCAAAGTTGCTTGTTCTTATTTATCTTGAAGTTATTGCATTTTTTTGGAGGGTCTGCAAATCAGGTAAAATCAATTAATCTCAGAAACGGAAGTAAGTAGGTATAGGAACATGTTAAAGAACATACATTATTTTTTATCGTACAATTCAAAAATAGAAAAAAATACAAGGTGATCCTTTTAAAATAACCCAACTTTGATATGGTACGTGTTTCTAGAGCACCCTGTACAATCCAAAATATTTTTAAAATGTGGTTTCGAATAATCTTGACATATGTATGCCTTAAAATTTTTAACATTATTTGTAGTTTTAATGCTATAGAATAATTTGTTGGTAGTGCTCCACTCTGTATGATTGATGATTTGGTGGCTTTAGTGAGTGGTGGAGTGGCGTTCACGGAACCCAAACTGATGCGATTGAATAAGTTGGTCTATGTCTACAGATTTCTTAAGGCAAATTACCTTGTGCTAGTGACGTTGTAGATACGTCAGTTAGGTTTCGCAAATGTATTGGCTTTATCGATATCAGGTACCGTCGGAGTTTTTAATAAGAGGGATAGTTACTACTAACTCCGACTGAGCGGTTTATGTCGGAATTGGGTAGCTCATTGACCAACCTGTTGATCTCAAGCCCGGATAAAGGAGGAGAGTTCCTCGGTAAGGCTAGCTACCTGCCGGGGGTAAAAACATATTTGGCTCATAGATCTAAAAAACAAGCATCTGACACCAAACGAACAAAGACAGTAACAACCTACACGCAAAAAAAAAAATAAACAAATGGAAAAAGAAACAGAAACAACTGAGAATTGCATGCTGGAATGTTAAACAAAAATGATCAAGAAGTAATAATCGAGATGAATCAACACCAAATTGACATATGTGCGTATCAGAGACCAAGAAAAAAGGATCTTCAGCTCCAGAGCAACGTCAGGAGTAGCATTACTGGTCCACGAAAAATATAAAGATAATATAAACAACACAATGTGCGTAATTGACAGAACACTAATAGCAACATTTGAAGTAGAAAACAAGCCATGCCATATAATATCAGTTTACGCACCTGACGTTGGCAAACCTGAACAAGAACCTCAAAACTTTTTTTTAATTAACTTTAAATAGAAATAGACCGGATAGATACGAAAGAAAAATTAATAGTAATGGGAGAGCTTAATGCAAGAATTGGCAACAAAACAATCGAAAGAATAAATTAACGATATAACTAACCAACAATAAATGAACGGGGAGAAATACTAAACGACCTATGCACACACAACGAATTAAGAATTAACTACACATTTTTTCCATATGAAGAACAACAGAAAATTAATTTTGTAGGAAACAGAAACACAAAATCGATTCTAGATTACATAATAACTAACAGAGCAACCTCCAATAAAATTTTGGACGTCAGAAGTCTCACATCAGCAAACATTGACCACAACCCTATTCTCTGCAAACTAATAATCAAAATATTTTTCACATCAAAAACAAAAACCAATAATGATTAAAAAGTATAACATAGAGGCATATACACATGGCAGTACAAAAGACGAAGAAAAAGAGGCAATCGTATCGCGTATGGTAATGCAAAGTCAAAACCAAAACCATGATTCACCCAAGAAATAAAACAAGTCACAGCTAAAAAAAATATGCATACCACGATACAACACCAGAAACATAGACAAACTATAATACAATTAGAAACCAAGTAACCAATAGAGTTAGAAAATCAAAAAGAATACTGGGAAAAGTTTAGTGCAGATATGGAAAATGACATGTTTGGAACGCAGAAAAGGAATGGAAAATACTGAGAGGCTTAAAAGGAAAAGTAAATGAAACATTACCAATAAACCTCTACTATTTAGTTTTATTATGATTAAAATAATACAAGCGCTTAAGGGATCGAACATAGGATATCGCCTAGAAAACACCCGCATGAATATAATATGTTACGCAGATAACGCAGTACTAATTGCTGAATCAGAAGAAGACCTGCAAAAACTACTTTACGAATTCAACCCATACTCAGAATAATTTAACATGATCATCTCAACTACCAAAACAAAATGCATGATAATCTCAAAAGAGCTACTGGGATGCAAACTAGTAATAAAAACCATCAAATATGAACGTCAACTACCTAGTAGTAAGAATATGTAGCTACGGAGACTTGACGGCAGACGTACAGATTCAAAGAAACAAAGCATCAGGAGTAGTGGGATGTCGCAAGAATACGACATGGAAAAACCAAAATTTGTCTGTAGAATGCAAAACCAGAATTTATTAAGCGCTTAATACCAGTCATAACGTATGCAGCCGAGACTAAAACGGACACAACAAGAACAAAAAGGGTAGCAAGAACAACATAATGAGAAGCAATAACAGAGAACACACTCCTAGACAGAAAAAGAAATAATGACATTAGACAGAAATGTGGAGTGGAAAACATAGTAAAATGGATAAGAAAAAGAATAAGACAATGAAACGAACACATAGACAATGATGACGATGACCGAAGATAGAAACAAGCAAAATGCCTATTCAAAAGTATAGGAGAAGAAGGATAATTACTATTAGTTACCCAAATTTTTTGTTGCCTTCCATATAGAATTGTCATCAGGAGAAAGATGAGTAATGTATTGACTGAATGTTTCATTGAGGGCTTCTTTTAGCGTATTTTGCAATTTATGCGTTAGTTTATTGTAATAGATTTTATCTCTTCTATCTCTGGTTCCCTGTCATTGTTTCCGTGCCCTTCATTTCTTACCAATAAGGTTTCGTACATACTGAGGAATGTTGTTTATTGTAGGTGACGTTTTTGGGACGAGGGTGGCTTGCCAGGCAGCTTATTGTATGATAGTAGTCAAATACTGGGTTTCCTCATCAATATTTTGGGCGTCTTTTATTCTGATACCACGCTTAATTTTATTTTCTATATAGTTTCTAAAGTAATTCCAATCGGTGCGCTTATTGCATAGTTTTAAAGGAGAGTCTTTCTTGATGGCAGTTGGGCTGATGCTTATAATGATTGGTGTATGATCAGAAGAATTGGTAATTGTATGATTGAGTCTAGTCTAGTAGTTTACGCTGGTGTCAAGTACTGATAGTAAATCAAACATGCAACCTACGTACATTCAAAATTTAAAAACCACCCCTTATCTAAATAATGGTTATTTATATAGTAGTACCAAAGAATGTAAATTACGATAAAGAAGCGGCACTTTTTCAATTTTGCATATTGACGTACGTACGGCCATTTTCAAACTACAAATTCAGTGGCGTTCTTGAATATTACGATAAATACGTGAAGATCTAGCGTCCATGTATTAAATATAATTTTCCTTACTTATTTATCGATAGATTCAAGAACGCCCATGAATTTGTAGGCTCAAGGTGAATCACAAGTGTTTTAAACATTGAAAATCAACTTAGTGTCTCTTCTTTCAATAGTATCTGTTTTTTGCAAATCAAGAAAATGTAAGTATTTATTTGTCGAAGTAGTAGCAAAAAAATTTCACACACATTTTTGAAATTCACTAGTTACAATGAGTTACACTGAAACAATATTTCTAATTTACATTGCATTTGTATTAGCTCTATGTATCTTTTTGTCTTACTATTAAAGTTAACAAAAATGCAATTTTTTTGTCTAATGTAATTTATACATAATAATCACTTTTTGTCAAGTTTTCGCGCCTACAAGTTTGCAATACACAATTTACATTTCTAATAATATTCTAGTAATGTTGATTGCCTACATTATTTTGCTAATCTAATTAAAGAAGCACCATATCTCATATCAATCTGCGTATGTAATTGCAGCTAAGCATTTTTTAAAATTTATATGAGAATAACAATTTGTGGTTCATTAACTGCAAAAGTTCCACTGTAGTTCCGCATGTGTGCATTTAAACATTTAAACAGAGGCTAATATGTTAGACATGTAGAAACAAACTGTTTATATTCTAGATTTATGTATAGTATATTATGAAATAAACGCTTGAACGTTTACATAACCATAGTTAAAAACCAATAGAGTACATATCCACCTCAAATTTTAGATACCCGACGAGTAATGCGCAGTAAAGAAACCCACTCGTAATGTAATCGCATTCTTAGATAAAATTAGAAAAAAAATTTTGGTAATACCGCAATAAAAATACTTAATTAACTAATTAGGTTTACAGTAGAAATTGTAGGCACTGTGTAATGGAAATAAAGGGCATGTTAATTAATATTCGATTAATGTTCAATTCAACTTTAAGAATAATGGGTATAGGAAGTCAGATTTTATCAAATAAAATCGTATATTTGGCCAATTTCCTGTGTTTTTTTTGTTATTAGGTACCACAAAATTGTACAGGAAAAATAAAAAGGTAGGTAAGATAACTGTTGATAAGATATCAGCAAAAAAATATCGAAAATTATAAGTGGTCAAAATTGAAAGAGTTGTAAAGTGTTGCAAATCTATGTATACCTGCTCATAAAATAGAATAAACCAAAAAAATAATTTCAAAAAATCACTGTGCCAGGGCGTTAATCCAAGGCCCTTTTATTGGAAGGATGAAATCCAGTATTTGGCAACGTTTCACACCATTTTACTAGTGCATTCACAAAATTTCACGTAATTTATAGTATAATAATAATTAATCAGCAATTATGGTTCTGGCATAATGATTTGATAACTCTTACCGGAAGGAAAAACAAAATACAAGTTGTATAGTATTTAAAAATTATGCGAGTACGATAATCTAGAAAAAAAATGAATTAAGATTAATTAATTAATAAAGAGCAACTACAACGTCGAATAAATAAATCACAGACTGTCACAAAAAAACTATAGTATGAAAAAGTTAAAACTACAGACGAATTAACCCACTAAACGCCGATTGGCCATCGGACAAGGTAAAAAAGGGATGTTAAAATTATAGGTTTGGAAACATTTGCATAACTATATCCATTTCATTTATAACATGTGGAGTAAAAACCAAAAAAAAAATAATAATAACAATTTTTTACCCCAAGTGCATGCAGCAATTTACATTATTCACTAAAAATATAGTATATATACAAGGTGATTTACGTAGTCCATCGGTTAGATAGTTATTGACTTCCTAAAATTCCATTCATATAAAATTAAGTATATGGCCATAATCGACTACTCTAAGTCTAACTAAAATATTTTCAAAATGGCGATACTTCTTGATATTCCTGAATTGACGCCATCTTTGTTTTTTTTTAAATGGAATAACCCTATTTTGAATTTTGCATTAAATTTTATGATCCGCACCATCATATTGTCAAGACATATCTTTCGACGTATGTAACATTTAATACAAAAAATTATATTTGCAGAGACCTCTTAAGAAATTCACTACTTGAAAACAGTTCCTCTTTAAATTATAGTTATTGTAGGTAGTTTCCTAACAAGGCGTTTGGCCTTTTACTAACGAGTGTACCAAAGGAATTATATAAGAGTGGGCCATTTTCGACACTTTTAAAGGAAAACTCCTTCATTAAATTGAGATAGGCAAAAACTGATGTCGGTGTCTGAGGCTTATTTTTAATGAGAAACACAATGGCAAAAACCGCATGGTGATATCTATTGTAGTGTCGGAGATGCAGGGTGATCTTCGAATATCTGCATTTTAGAAAAATGTCTGTAAATTGTTTCCTGTTAGAAATTTTCCATTTCTGCAAAAACATTGTTTCAGCACTTTTTTACATAAATTCCAATGTCGTTTTTAAAATGAGTATACAGGGTCACGTCAAAAAGTAATCGTACCAAACTTACTTTTTTTTAAATAGGACGCCCTGAATATTTTTATCTATTTTATTTCTCTCATAAATACCCATTTTAAAAATACAACACACTTTTAGCTTTACTTTATTTTTTTATTTTTTAAGCATCTTAAATTTTTGCGTGCGATTTTAAAAGGCGCATTCTGAATACATCGTCCTTGAACGGCGTCGGCATAGCTTTGTCATTCAGTTCAATAAGCAACGCAATGGAGATAACCACATATTGTTATCTGTTATAGTTTCAAAGATACAGGGCGATTCTGTAAAATCTCGATTTTTAAAATATGTCTGTGGTTTGTTTCCTGTTAGGAATGTGCAAAGACCTCTTTGTAGCACATCTTCACGTAGAATCATTGTTTTTAATGGTAGAATCCAAAGTCGTTTTCAGACTGAGTATATGGAGCACTTCAAAAATGAATTAGACCAAGCTTACCTTTTTTAAATAGCACGCCCTGTATGTTTCTATTTTTTCTATTTCTCTTACAAGGCCCCATTTCAAAAATACAGAGCTTTTTACTTTGCTTCTGCGTGCGGGTTTAAAGTCAGTTAGAAGAGAGGGCTTTAGACGGTTGCCATGCAACAATAGCTTTATTTAATTGTAATTGTCAAATTTTGCTCTAAGAAATCATTTGTGTTTCCAAATTACTTTGCACTACGGTTTGAAAATTTCGAAAAATGGGATATGATAGTTTGTTTTATACAAACCGGCAAAAATATGAAAGCAGCAAATACCTTATATTATGAGCGATATCCAGAAAAGCGACAACCTTTCAGAGATATTTTTCCACGATTGCAATATAACCTAACCAACAGTGGTCAATTTCAGAAGCCACGGTCCACAACGTATGTATCAAATAGTGATATGGAGTTAGCAGAAATCGTTGTTCTAGGGAGTATAGAAAATAATCCAAAAACGTCCACGCGAAAGTTGAAAGTATTTACTGGATTACCAAGAAGTAACGTGAGGAGGATTTTTAAGAAACACAAATTCAGGCCATTTAGGGCAAGAAAAGTTCACCACTTGAGAGCTGGAGATTCCCAACGCCGCCTGGACTTTTGCCAATGGTTTTAGGACAATTGTAACCAAGTGCGAGACCTTTCATTGAACTGCATTTGGACAGACAAAGCTTATGTAAGCAGCGTCGACATTTTCAATTGCTATAATTCATATGCTTGGGCTCAGGAAAACCCCCATAAAGTTGTGGAGCAATGAAATCAAGGTAGATTTGGATTTAGTGTGTGGGCAGGAATTTTCAGAGGCAGAATTATTGGATATTTTTGGGGAAGATTAAAAGATCTCATTTTCAAGTTGCCAACGGACAACAGGCAAGAGTTAGAAGCCGCGGTAATACAAGCTTTTGCAACTACTTGCCGCCTGTGCATCAGCGAAGCTGGTCGACGTTTCGAACATTTGTAAATACGTTTCTTCTTAAGTTTTCTGTTATAATTAGTTTGCTGTTGTTGCTTGGTTTTATTTTTCATATGCTTTGAATAAAAATCCAGATTTTACAGAATTACCCTGTATCTTTGAAACTATAATAGATAACGATATGCGGTTATCTCCATTGCGTTGCTCATTGAACTGAATGACAAAGCTATGCCTACGCCGTTCAAGGACGACATATTCAGAATGCGCCTTTTAAAATCGCACGCAAAAATTTAAGATGCTTAAAAATTAAAAAAAATAAAGTAAAGCTAAAAGTGTGTTGTATTTTGAAATGGGTATTTATGAGAGAAATAAAATAGATAAAAATATAGAGGGCGTTCTATTTAAAAAGTAAGTTTCGTACGATTACTTTTTGAAGTGACCCCGTATACTCATTTTGAAAACGGCGTTGAAGTAAAAAAGTGCTGCAGCAACGTTTTTGCAGAAATTAAAAATTTTTAACTGGAAACAATTTAGAGACATCTTTCTAAAATGTAGATAATCAAAAATCACACTGTATCTCCGACACTACAATGGATATCGCCATGCGATTTTCGCCATTGCGTTTCTCATTAAAAATAAGCCTCAGACACCGACATCAATTTTTGCCTATCTCAATTGGATGAAGGAGTTTCTCTTTAAAAGTGTTGAAAATGGCCCACTCTGTACAGGGTTATTTATTATATTTTGACTTCCACCTACAGCTCTTATTATTAGTTATAGAAATATATTATTATTATATAGTATTAGTTTTAGGTTTTTTCACGTAGTATCTTTTTGGGGATAGAGAAAATAAAAATCTACTTTGCACAACATTGTAAAAATGATTTAAGTTATATTTTTTAAATAGAACACCCTGTATACTATTATCTCAAATAAAAGACCTCATTGTTCTGATTTTAAATATACATATAATTTGTTGAAATTTGATTCAGCCATTTTCAAGATATTTGAATTTATAACTTATTTTTCTTTGAGATCAAGTTGCCTTGAAAACGACAACGTTTGCAATAAACGTAACCCTAGCAACGAAACAATGTTAGTTACTCATAAATTAGTCTTCAATTGAAAATTAAACCGTATTGCAAAAATTAATTTATTTTTAAAATTATTTAAAACATCTATCAAATGGGCTATTCAGAGGAAGAAAAAGGCAAATAATAAGGACAAGGTTATTTTATTCAAATATCAGTGTTGCAATAGGTAGACAAGAATATCATCAAATATACCCGGGTAAAAGGATCCCTATTTGATTAAAATAACCTTATTATTTGACTTTTTGAGGAATTATTCAGGTTTTCTAATGATGTTATTGAAGTCATAGCTTCATATGAAAATTTTCGGAGAAATCTTGAATTTTATACGTCGCCCTGTCAACTGCGCATTCTACATTTTTGGTTTTGTGAGGCAATTGAGAGTACTTACGGTAAATGCAAACAATGTCAATGTGTTGTTCTAAACACTTGAAAACGTATATTTTATTTTTCTTGTAATAACTCTGTGGAAGGTTTTATTCAATTTTTATAAAAAAAAATGCTATGAAAATATGAAATAGGAAAATCAGACGTCGGTAAATTGCAGTTTTCTTAGGGGCTAGATGACCTAGAAGTTACTTACTAGTTCAAATCGTAAATTATAGTCTGAGATTAAGTATATGTCAATAAGTTAATGTCACATTATCAATGTACGGAGATTTTCATGAATCTCGGACGCTCTGTGTTACATTGTAGCACAGTTATGGAAAAAGAAGAAAAAACATAGTCATAAAACATCCATATTTTTTATTTGTAAGTGAAAGCCGAGGGTTTAACGAAAAGAAATCACTTTGAATTTTTTCTCTCCGAATGCAGACAATTACAGTCATTTATATTACAATCACGTTTTTAAGCAACTAAATTTTTCTTATAGGTTAATAAGAAGGTAAAAACCATTAGATAAAATATTTCTCGATTTAAAATGTAATTTTATTGTTTCAATGGAGCACAAGATTGGTCAAAGTGACTATGAATAAATAGTACAATTGTTATATATCGGAACAATTAGTGGTATGGATGGGTTTTATTAAGTATTCAATTGTTTTCATTTACCTTTCAAGTTGTCTATCCTTGACTTCCAAAAACATTGTTTTATTTCTACTAAATTGATTCGGCATTTGCAAAAAATTTATGGAAGAATCTCTCATTAAATCATTTGTACAAAATTTCCAATTTTTATTGATATCGATTACATTTTTAGTCCATACTAATAACTTATAAGTTGAGTTGTGCTGTTTATTCCAAAAGACTTACTACAATATACAGGGTGGTTAATTAGTGCAAGGAAGGTAGATATCTCAAAAAATATTGCGGTTAGAAAGAAACTTTTGCTATAAAAGTTGTGCAAATTAATGAATTGCACATTTTAAAATTATTTTTTTACAGGGCGTTTCATAAAAGTGCGACATACCAAAGTTTTGTTTTTTTAAATAGAACTACCCATTTTTTTTACAAATTTGGATTCCTTGGAAAATTCTAATGTGACTTTATGCATTTATTCATAATGTCTAAAATAGAGGGTTTTCGCATTATTTCACTTTTTTAGAAAAAATTGACTTTTTCAAAAAATTAAATAACTCAGTTATCCTGGAATTTATCCAACTGCGATTTAGCAGATTTAATATACAATACATGTGCTAACTACAGCTCGTTGTTCACCTTTCCAACCTCGCTTGGTTTTGAGTAATCGGTTATTTAAATTGAACTCCCTAAATTCATGGATAACTTAATTTTTTCAAATAGCACCACCAACTTTTTTATGTGCCGTTGAAGGTAGAATCTCATAAGCTTTATATTAACAATAACATTAAAATGTTTGAAATTCCACGTTCAACAGCACATAAAAATTAGGTGGTGCCTTTTGAAAAATCAAGTTATCCATGAATTTAAGGAGTTTAATTTAAATAATTGATTACTTAAAACTTAGCAAGGTTAGAAAAGTGAACAACTAGCTTTAGTTATAGTAGTAATCAGGAGAGCTCGAGTATGACTCATTCTCAAAAGCGTATGAATTAAAAAAGGTAACGTATGTCGTGGATTTAATAGACCAATCCAGCATGCTGTCAAATAAATTTAAAGTTCCTAACCTAACCTTACTTATCTCTGTTAAAGATGACAAATAGTTTGTTTACATTTTGTAACTTAGAATTTTCATCTTTACTAACGTTTCATAAAGAAAATATAGGTTGTAAATGGAAAGTGAGTAAAATGCCAGCATTTAGTTGCGTTGTAGAAGTCGCTGTGTATGGGATAATGTAAAATTTTACCCATTTCCGAAGTGCTTAACAGTTGAATGAATTATCGAAGGTGCGACTGCAAAAGTGGATTAATGCTCGACTTATAAATATAAGTTGTTTTCTATTAACATCTAAAAGTAACATCAAACATAATAAACTTACTGTTCCGATTACATTAATGTGTTCGTTTACTTCTACAGCACCAACTTTTTGACAAGCCCGGCATCAGAGTATTTATATCCGAATAAACTTTTATATGATTTCACTTGTTGGGTGTCAAAACTATTCGTTAATACTAAATAAGTTATAACGTCCTGTTCAGTAACAGGCGGAAATACTTTGCTATCAAACTTTGTCCTTTTTTCGTTTAATTCATAATCGACTCATAATGACCAAGATTATATTTATAAGATGTATTTTATTTTTGTATCTTTAATTTTGTAAAGTACATGTGATTTAAAAAACGTTGGTGGTATTACATTTTTTAAATATTTATTTGTAAGATGACTTAATTGAAAGAAACTTCACAATTTTTATTGTTGTGATACAGTTTTAAAATATGAGTTAAGTGTATAACGTAGAAATTACTTCATAAAATATATACCGTACAGATCAATAATCAGTTTTCCACCTCATTCTCCACTTTCAGCTTCACTGGTGGTACTATCAGAACCTACATTAATAATAATTGGTGGTTGAATTACATCCCATTGTTTCTGCAGATCCCACCATTCACCCATAAGTTTCTCAGCGTGTGTAATACACTTCATCCAATATTCTTTGTCTACTAAGTCTAAAGATTTCTTCCACATACTTAAAACCTTTTCATCTCCGTACCCTTCACTACCTATATTTTTATCATAATAACCCTTGCATTTTGCCCATACTAATTCTATCGGATTAAATTGACAATGATATGGGGGCAATCGATGAACTTTATGTCCATTGTGATAAGCTATCATGTCAATTTCAAACGTTTTGGGGATATTTGCTTCTGACGCAATAAAAGTAATTCGTTCTTTAACATATCATCAGTAAATTGTAAATTGTGTTTCATTAAAATGCCTTAATTTCTTCTTTCTTCCACGAAGCAGTGGGTAATTTCTCAATTAATTTTGAATGGTATGAAGCGTTATCTAGTATAATCATACTTGGCTCGTGTAAATTTGGTAAAAGTTGTTCGGTAAACCATTTTTAAATAAATCGGAATTCATATTGTCATGGTAATCATCGGTCTTGGCTTTTGAAGAAAATATTAAAGAAGTATTTTCAATAAAACCATCTTTGTTACCAGCACTAAGAACAATAAACCTGAAACATATTTTATACTTAATTGTTGAACTAATTTAGCACATATTTACCGTTTTCCTTCACCTAATTGCTTTTTCTAATGCTTTGTTTATCAGAATCGTGCCAACTTTTCTTTGCTGAGCCTCTACCAAAAATCCAAGTTTCGTCAAGAAATACTGGATTATATACTGCTTCATCCTTGTTTTTAAAATATTCTCTTAAAAACTTTGTTCGACTTGCAGCAATGTGGTCTTGTTCAAATAAAGCTCTACGACCATCTTCTGTTTTATAAGAGAAACCAAGGGACCTTAACAGCCTTGTTAAACTGCTTACACTAAAATTAAAGACATCATCGCCTTTTAATTGTTTTGTAACGTTGCGACCGTAACTGGTGTTACTATAAAAATAAATGCATAAACATTCGGTGCACAAAGTTACTAAGTACTTACGGTTAGAATGCATTTTATAAATTGTTCTCTTAACAATGTCTTTCACATATTCATCTACATCAGTAGACTTTTTGCAAAGACGTATGCGTTTTTTCTGTGGACTCGTAGGGGTTGATTTACCTTGTTTTAATGCTTCTGCCATCCGTTTCTTCGTAGAAGTCACAGCATAGGTAGAAACACCACAGGCATCGGCAGTTCGCTAATGATAACATAAACATTTGAAAATTCGCATAACTCAAATTACAAATATACTGTACTTGCACTATCGATGTTAATGGCACATTACATCCACCTCGTTCACTTTCTTTCTCGAAATTAGCATTATTTGCGTTTGACTTTTTAAAAATTTATTCGTAAGAGACATCTTAAAGCACTTACGGAGTTCTAATAAGAACTGTTTTTACTTAATAACGCAGATAAAAATACTAAGACAATTTAAAACAACGCACGAATTTTAGGTTACAATGAACAGCTGATAAATAATGAATCGTATTAAAACCGACATACGTTCTATTGAAAGTATGGGCAGACACTATTATTATTTTCTGTTTCCTTTCTACTACATAATTCTCAAAAGTGTGATAGAGATAACTAAATCTATATAAATTTATTATTGTTGCTTCCTTAGATGAATCATACTCGAGCTCTCGTGATTACTACTATAGCACATGTAATGCATATTAAAGTTAAGAAATGGCAGTTGGATAAATTCCAAGATAACTGAGTTATTTAATTTTTCGAAAAGTTAATATTTCCGGAAAAGGAAAATAATACAAAAATCCCCCATTTTAGACACTATGTATAATGCATAAAAAGTCACATTAGAATTTTCTAAGGAATCCAAATTTGTAATAAAAAATGGGTAATTCTATTTAAAGAACATAACATTGGTATGTCGCACTTTTATAGAACATCCTGTATAAACAAAAAAAATTTTAAAATGTGCAGCTCATTGATTTACACCACTTTTATTGCGAAAGTTTTCTTTTAACCTCAATATTTTCCGAGATATCCACCTTCCTCGCGCTAAATGGCCACCGTGTATGTATATTTATTAAGTATGCCATTGTGGAGAAGTTTGCTTAAACAATTAAAAATTGAGCGATAAAAGTATATATCATGTCAAAAAGCCGATATTACCGAACATGCTATAATTCCAATTCCTTTCTTTTTAAATAATGTTCTACGCAAATAATGTCAGAAAATCAAAGAGGTGAAATTTTAGCTTTATTATGTATCTATCAAGTGTTCACCATTTAAACTGATAAACAATATGTGTATTGTATTCGCAGAGTTTAGAAACAAAATCGGAAAGCAAAATCACAATGTGGCAATCATGATCATTTAAAAATGTCTTACTGACTCACCCCAATAAACGTCTATTGTTAAAATACTCCTTGACTATTACTTGAAGTACTTGAAGACTTCGAGGTTAGCATACATCGATAATTTCCTAAACAAAAATTTGATAAGCAATCACATAATAAATCCCAGTTTAAAATCGATTTAGTCAAACCTGAAGTAAAATTAGTCAGACTCCTAATGCAATGTAAGAAGAAGAGGAAGAAGTAAAAATTGTATTCACAATTGGCTAAAACGTCATCAAATGCACTATTTTACCAAATTTTACGCCTCCCACCAATGACTTATTTTTGAAAACAATAAGTTTAAACAAACACAAGTGTCCAGTTTGTTAACATCAAAGTTACTGAAAGTAATTAATTGACTTATCCAAATTTAAACGGAAGCCTCTGTGGTTACAGGTTAAAAACTGTTTAATTACGCCAGATTACAAATTTGTTGTAGAAATTAATTTTTAAGATAAATTATAAGTAAAACTTGATAGGTTTATGAGTTTTCCCTATCCAGCGTTTTAATAGACATGGAAAAATAAAATATGCTAACATTTTTTCGTAAATCTATAATTCTTACCTACACACATAAAATCGTGGCCCGGTTTGTCTGTCTGTCTATCTGTCTGTTTGTATGTTCGTCTTCCTCCTCCGAAATGGCTGAACCAATTTTGGAGATCAATACGTCAAATCTTAGGCGGGGTCACAAAATGACCTGACCTTTGACCTCTGACCTGGAGCGATGACCGCACGTCTTTAATTTCAGGTTTGTCTAGATTAGGATCATTTCCAAATGGGTTTGGTTACTAGTAATTGTTAATAATAAACAGTAAATCCTAACTCATTAGAATTAAAACCTATGCGTTTTCACAAAAAATTAGTATGTTCCCACCATGATTCCCGTAACCTACCAAAGTATTATCAAACATCCAAGTTCTCAAAAATTATCTGCTTCTTGAAAGGTTTTTGTAATTTCCTAAGATTACTAATCAAGTAAAACTTCACACAATATGTCGAATCTAATATGTAACAATGGAGTTTAGCCGTAGCTAAATTTTTACCATTCTACAATTCTACATAAAATTTAAACAAAAAAATATTTCTATTACTAATAAAGCAACTGATTTGAACTTATAACCTGAATATGAACCTAATCAATAACTCAGCAATCAACATGAATAATTTAAACCATTCAAAAACTAATTAGGATGGACTGCGAAGACCAATTATATTGAACTGAAACTTTAGCCAAATCTATAAAATGACACAAAAAAATTAAGGTTTGTAAAAATGGTATTCAGTACTGAACAAAAAGCGAAAGCTATTAAACGTTTCTTTCAAACCGGTGTAAGAATAAATAGAGTGTTCCAATTTAAAGGTATAAACTTTGTTTACAATAAAAATGGCAAATTATAATCGTTTTATGCATGTCATTCTGTGGATGTGGCTAAAGTTAAAGTTACAACCCACCACAATGGGTTTTTTATTGTTTCGGTATTTTTAAATGTTTTTCGATGTATTTGAGGAAGGACTCTGCAAGATCATCCTGTATAATTTAAGAAAAATTAGAAGCGGGGTTGATCTGGTAGAATGGGGATAAACACAATACCCAAGTTTATTTTTCAAACCAAAAAGAAATTTTTTAATCTCAAACTTATCATAGTCGGAAAAACCATTCAGTTCAACTTGCATAGAGAATATGTATGAAATAATATACATACCAGCTGACATACAATCGGCCATTTCAGTGTTGAGTAGTGATATTAACCAAAAATGCACAAAACAAAATTATATCAGCTAAGAACGTTCTATACAGGGTGAGTCTAATTAGGTTTAAAGTTTTCAAGGGTGTATTTTCTGGTTTAAAGTATTTAAAAAAGGTTTATACAATTTTGTCAAAAAAGGTCAACTGTCGGAGTTATAACCGTTTAAAGATGGCAACCAAAAACTGATCAAATTCAACTATTCTAACGAACATATAACAGTATTACAATGAATGTTTAAAATGCCCTCCATAAGTTGCAATACCGACATTACAACGACGGATATGATCGTTTTTCTTTCCCACCTCATTCTCGATATATGTACAGGGTTTTCAAACTTAAGTCGGCACTATTTGTTATTATTAGAGCTACATGGTCGGTTAAATAGGCAAACTAGTAGTATTTGTTTCTCTCATCACTATGGTAAAAACAGAATAAAAATCGAACATCGCGTTCACGAGTTATGTCAAATTGTTCCATTTTTTCAAATGGGATACCCTGTATACAATATTTTCAATCGATAGAAAATTGAATACTGAACAAAAAATGTTCCATTATGTTTCATTCTAAAGTCAAAAATGACAGAGCTAAAATCAAAAATAACAGAGCTATTGAGGATTTTTCAAATTGGTTAAGGTGGCTGTGTTAGTTATAACTTTGCCTTGCCATAAAGTAGAAAGTAGGAAGAATGTCAGACCCGCGGGTGGTCGAGTAGTAATGTCAAGATCGTAGTAAAATGTACTAGTCGGAAAACCGTTGGTCGGGACGGTTTGAATCTTGTTCACGGCACACTTAAAGAAAAAATTTCGTAATGGGGATAGATTAACATACAAAGTTCACAGTGGTTATATCCAGCAGAAGTGGTAAATAAAATGAAAAAAAAGGAATATCCATAAAGCGAAATGATATGGTTTATTTTAATTTATTCTGTGAACATTAAAAAAAAAATTCAAATTAGATGCTCAAAAACGTCACCGTCTTCGTCCAAGCATTTTTGAGCCCGCCTGCAAACGCTTTTAGTGGCTGTAAACTGTTCACCAGTGAAACTTTAATTTAACATTTTAATCCTGATTACATTTATACAACAAATGATTGTAGTTTATAAAATCACAGCCACTATAACTTATTTAAAAAATTATCGATAGCTTTATCATTTTTGATTTAGGATAAAAAATTATAGGACACTTTTTATTCAGTATTCAATTTCCTATCGATTGAGAATATTGTATACAGAGTGTCATATTTGAAAAATTGAACAATTTGACATTCGTGAAACGCGATGTTCGATTTTGATTCTGTTTCACCATAGTGATGAGAGAAACAAATGCTACTAGTTTGCCTATTTAAATGTTATGATCAATTTTTTCGTAAACCGTTGGACAAAACGACTTTCAAGAAGAGTACTTTTTTTATCCAGAAAACGTAGAATTTCAATAATTTCAAATCAAATTGTCAGTTTTTTGAACGGATTATAAAATAGGACCCAATATTTCCTAGTAAGCTTCTGGTTGTAATTTTCACAATGTTTTATTATCAGCTATAATTAATGTTATTGCATGTGAATACTAAGGTGAGTAAGGGTTGGCATGTTTAGGTTTTAGTGGTTTTCCTAAACCTTGAAGTAAATGCTTTGCCAAGGCAAACTAATCCAATATTGCGCACGGTTTCGTTACCACACTATACAGGTTTATATTGATCTTCTGGGGCACCATACATAACACTTACGTCACAATACAATATTTGTATAATGCACCATGCGAATAAATAAATTAATAAATAAAGCTGATAGCTCGAAATAGTAATATGAAATTTGTTGAAGTAAATATAGTCGTTTCGAAGAAATACAGGTTTAATCAGTTTTTGGGCGCCATCTTTAAACGGTTATAACTCCGATAGTTGACTTATTTTGACAAAATTTTATAAAAACTTTTTTAAGTATTTTGGTCTAGGAAATACCCTTAAAAACTTTAAACCTAATTATGACACACCCTATATAGTTAGGCATACTTCAATTCCGGGCATATAAGGTAATGAGAAAATGCTTCTTCCTTATAAGAGGGAATAGTTCCGGAACGATAGTAAGGAAATATAGTAGTACTGGGATATTCTGTCAGATCATTTAAAGATTTTACTAAACAAGGGAGATCAAAGAGCGTCTATCTGTGAGAAAAATAACCATAAACTCCTCATGGGATTCAGATAAAATCTCGGCTTATTTGTTCATGGAGTGTTATGCCACACATCTTAAAGAGAGAAATCAATTAGTGAGATTACAGACAATTACTACATTGAACCATTAGGAAATTTTATGATTCCTCAGGGAGGACTTGTGAGAAAAACTTCAAACACAGGCGCTATCTCTTTAATTTAAGTATGCGCAGTAGAATGTTAAAAATTCCAACTTAGTGATAACTAAGATATAACAATTTAAGAAAATAAGTGATACTTTATCAAATACCTGTATTTTTCAATTAAGTGCCGTTTTGATATTCCGCCGCTGTAGTGGTACGGTCAGCTTTCCGCGCATACGCGCTGTGCATCTGTCGGCCACGCTCAGACGCCAGTACGGCATTTTCGCCGCTGCGTACCGTTGTCTGTGACTGTTTAAAATACCGCCGCCGATTGAAAGTCTCGCCGACTGCTATAATAGTATGTTTTTCGTTTTCTTTGTGCCAAACGCCTAAAAACAATCAATATTCATCGTGAGATCTTTGCAGTATACGGAGGAAACATTATGAATGAAGGAATAGTACCAAAGTGGGTTAGGTTGTTAAAGATGGCCATTCCAATGTCCATGATGAGGAAAACAGTGAGGGCAGCCATCTTTAAATGCACTTTTTTAATATTCCTTCACTCATAATCAAAGGAAAGGAACACCAACTGCAGCGTCTATTTAACCAACAGAAAAACACTAAAAACAGCAGTTTTGGTGTTTTTCTGTTGGTTTTACTCATAATGATTTCTCCGTATACTGCACAGATCTCACGATGAATATCGGTTGCTTTCAGGCGTTTAGCACCAAGAAAACGGATAACAGACCGTTATAGCAGTCAGCGGGACAGATTATCGCATGCATCAGCAAAAATGCGCGGAACGCCGACCGTACCGCTGCAGCGGCGGAACCTCAAAACGGTACTTAATGTAAAAACACCCTCGCCCGACTACATACCTCTTTATAAAAATGTCCAAATAATTAGCTCTATTTTTCCCAAATCATAGACCTTTTGATACGAGCTATTTCTGGAAATACATAAAAACTCAATTGTCAATTCATTAGTAATAAAATGACGATTTATGTACTTGTGCTTCCAGATTGTGGGCTTTTTGTTGAACACTATGGAAATGTCGAATCAACATTTTTTAAGTTGTTTCGTTGACAATGAATTGATATTTTTATAGTATTTTTTCTACCAGATTCAATGGCTTTGTTTTGACGATTAAAAGGCCCTAGAAACTGAAAAATCATAGCTGCTGATATATACTTTCTAAATTAATTAATTTCAGCAAAGAATACAAAACACGACGCTCATGATAAATTAGTGTAGTAAAGTTAATGACCGATAACGGTTAATAGCCATAAATATAAACAAGAAACAATAATTTCACTGTTTTAGAAACGTGGGTTTGTTTTTAAACATTAAACAAGAAAACAAAAAACAAAATTAGTAGTTGAAACCAGTGAAGACAAAGCAATAGAGGTAAACGGAACTTATTTAATTTTTAATAACAACTTTGACGCTTTTAATTTTGTTATACAACTCCTACAATTTAATTTGTTCCAATCGATGAGTTAATCATGTATACAAGCACATTTCATATTGTAACTTACGTATAGGTGTTCCAGCTTAGATTACATTAATTCACTATGTTATCAACTTTACTATGTGTGCACAATCAACAACTAAACGTTCTTGCACCGCATCATCGTATTATTCAGCAAAACTGTTCGAGAAATTCTTAGTTAAACACATTTTTAAAAGCTATGTACGTAATAAGAGAAAATGTTTATGTTTTGGACAGATTAGATAACCATTACTCTAACAATGAACAGTGGTGCATATCCGATTGTTTTCTTTCAAAATCTAATTTAGTTGTCTAAATAAAAGCGCAAAATACTAGCGCAAAAAAAATTGGCTACAATCAGATAATTTATAGAAAAACTCAAAAAATACATAGTATTATGTAGTTTGGTTTTAAACGACACTTGAGGTGATGATCTTCAGATTAATGTTTTAACTTTATGATTTTTATTAATTTTATTTTTGAAAATGTATTGATTTATCATTTTGATACCGCATCTATTTACCTCAAAATCAGTTTAAGTTAAAATTAGACATTAGAAAATGGGGGTTAAAAAGAATTTGCAAAGTTTGCAATAGTATTAACAAATGTAGTGACATTTGCTTTTTTTTGTAATAATGTTACAACTATACTTGTAGTCGGTATACTCCAAAAATATTATTCTACATATTTCGTTAGTTATACTTTACAGAAATAATAATTTGTGTCACTAGGGTCTGGGGTTCAATTTTTTTCTTTATTCGCTACATACGTATTTTAACGAATAATTCTTAACGATTATTTATGTAATGTTTGATTTTTAACTGCCTTTGTTTCGAATTATTCACTGTTTGCTACATAGCGACTGCTACCTTTAAGAGCATAGCTTTTTTCAGAAGTCACATTGTCACATACTTGACATTCTCTGCTTTCACTATTTTAACAGGTTACAAAATGTCTTCAACAGAAACGCAAAAAGTTTTAGTGGAAACCGTTAAAAGCTCCCGCTTTTAGTGAGTAGCAAATTTAGTGAGTCATTTACACAAAAAAATGCCCACAGTGAATGGGAAAAGATTGCTACCTTACTGAATAGCATGGGGGGGTAGGGTGCTCAAAAGGACTGGAAAATGTGGAGAAAAGTACGTACTTACTCTGTTTATCTATTTTATAAATTCTAAAAATCACAAATTTTTTGTAGACTTGGCAGGATTTACGTTCCCACACCAAAATTAAAGTAGAAAACTGGAGGAGGTGCATTGCAAGAAGAATAGTTGTCCACTATCGACAAGGACATCCTGGAAATAATAAAACCAGTATCGGTGGAGGGGCACGATGTGGAAGAAACTCCAATCACTTTCAATATTTGCAGAAAAAAAAGGCGTTTAAAGAGGTACTAGGAGACGCTGAGATTTTGGCTTTAGCTGCAATATCAACTACATCTCATCAAGCTAAACTTCCCAAGTTGATGCCATCCAAAAAGATGCCAAAAAACGTTCTAAATTTAATAAACTTTGCGTCTGCGACAACATCATTCAAGAACAACTTGGAAGTCAAAAATAAAATTAAGGAGCAATATTAAAAAAAAATGGAAATTGCGGAAGAAATTTTTAAATTAAAGAAAAGGAAAGTTGAAACTTTTGAAAAAATTTGCAACAGTTTAAAGTTTATAGTAGAATTATTTATTTATTTATTCGTATGGTACATTATACAAATATTGTATTGTGATGTAAGTGTTATGTATGGTGCCCCAGAAGATCAGTATAAACCTGTATAGTGTGGTACCAAAACCGTGTGCAATAGTGGATAGGTTCGTCTTGGCAAAGCATTTACTTTAAGGTTTAGGAAAACCACTAAAACCTAAACATGCCAACCCTAGTATTCACATGTAATAATATTAATTGAGTGTGTAAACATTATAGAAGGTAAATGAACATAAAATATAACAGCACAGTCATTGCATGATGACATATAATGGACCGGTCCAAGTGCCAGTCACGACAATGACGAAAAAAATAGTAGATTAAAGAAATAGCAAAACAAAATAATGGAAAAACAGATAATCAAGAAAAGAATACAAAATATTGCTGAACTTCAGATTCGTAAGCCGTAATATTGCTTCATCCGTTAAATTATGAATGTTTTGAAACCTTCCTTTAAACTTCGTTAATTGACAATCCTCTATAACATGTGTAACGGTCTCTGGATAAGTTGTAGTAAATGTAAACGTTGTGTAGTTGATTGTGTTGCGTTTCATAGTATTTTGTGGTTATTCGCATTCGTTTTATTTTTTCTTGTTTACAGTTAAATATTACAACTATAATAAATCGATTAAATTATTGTTGATGTGATCTTCTTAATTTTCCTTCTAACTCGTCTGCCCTCTCTTCATCTCTTTCTTTTCGTACATGCCAAAATCTAGGTCCCTACCTTCCTCCTTGGCATCGGGTTCTGGAACATTGAATTTTATGCATTTATTATGTAACACTGTAAGTACAAGAATTTATTATTTTAGAAGCAGTGATAGACTTGTAATGCAAAACTCTATGTTTTAATAGGCATCTAAATCAAGCTTTAAGTAAGCCATTGCAACATTCTATCTTTACCCTCGTATTTTTGTGGGCTAGATTATAATTATATTCGGGACTATTTTCAACTGAATCCTCTTCAAGAGGTTTTAATAGCCAAGTTCTCAAAGAATATCCAAAATCTCCCAGTAAAAATAATCTGTATGATCTCTTTGATGCAATTCTCGCATAAATGTTTGCACATTGGATCTACTCCATATGAAAGCATCATTCGTGCTTCCCAGATATTTTGCAATTACACTGAGAATTTTTAAATCAGGGTCGCATTTACAGAATGATAATTTTTTCTGTTAACGTAAAGGTGTTCCGGATAGTCAGGATCATTTGCTGTTGGTGCAAAAACTGCGACATGCGTACAATCAATGCAACCAATTACTCCTAGAAACCCATGCCGCTGATAAAATGTTCTAATTTTATTTAGTTCTTCAAAATTGCGTAGAAATGTAACCCAAACATTAAATATTGTTGGACGACACAGTGCTTCTGTAACTTCTCTGAGGCATCGAGTTACAGTTGGTTGGCAAACGTCCAAATATTTGTTATAAACAACATCAAGCTGGTAACTGCCGGAAGAAAAAAATCTTAAAGCAACTAATACTTGTAAAACAATCGTATAGTTCTCGGTAGATCTACAAAGCACAAACTTTATAATTGGTACAAATTTAGTTTATCACTTGTAGCGGTAGCGCAAATTCTAACACCCACCTATAGCTTCGAACTTACAATTTTTGTATTGAAGAAAATGAATTTATTAACAAGAACAAATTAACCTTAACTCAATCAATTTTCAAACCCTGCTACAATAGTGAAAAACTTCATTTGATCACTGCGCAAGACTACTCACAACAAGCTCTAAAGATAAATTATTCTGGTAGATACTTACTCTGGTTTGTACGTCTAAATCAGATGGTCAAAGGCGAGGCCTCAATAAGAGTTTCAAAATACTAATCAAATATCGCCACAAAGTTTTGATAGTCTAAACAAATTAATAAATTGCCTTTCGGAAAAATTAAATGGGTGTCTAGCATAACGCACATGATTCTCTCGTAGTTGTTGTTCTAATTCTTCTAAATTTTGCAGCCCTATGAGATTCATTGATTTATCTATTTTAAAAAATGACAGTATAAAAATCATGCGCTATTCGTTTTATTTATGACAATCTCGCTAGCATTACAAACGACATTTAACAAATACCTTCATGAACGAAGCCCCAAAAATTTAAAATTTTCCAAAGTCATTCGCTATCGTTTCACAGCGAATAATTTTGTAAATAACAAAAGGTCAATAATGGACTCCCAGAAACTGCGTTTTTGCGAGACTGAGCACAATGTTGTGTGGAGCCGGGGCCCTATAAGTGCAACTTGCAAAACTAACGTAACTTAGGTATCCTAAACTAACTCAACCTATAATACAAATAATATAAAAAGGAGTCGATTAAACCGACAAAAGTACTGGGAAAGCAATGCAGTTGCAAAAAATATTATTCGAGATTCTCTAGGTGCTATAATAAAATTGATAATTAATTAGTAAGTCAACCAGATTTTCCTTACTACGACAGAAGAGAATATTCTGTAAAAGTTTGGGAAACGGCATATTCCGCTCAAGTAAAATGTTCGTCACACGAGCCCAAGGCGAGTGTGACTGTTTCATGAGTGCGGAATAGCCATTCAAACGTGTTGCAGACTATACTTTTTCTGCGACAGAGCAAGTATGGCTCAATAAAAAAATGTTAAATAATGTACACAAATGTTAGTTTTGTTCTCTATTTTAAGTTGATACTTTATTTGTAGTTGCCATTAGTTGGTACTGACTTTTCAATTTAGGTTAGAAAAGAGCAATGCCTTTTATTTTGCGATTTTTATTAACAATAACACAGTGTCTAGTTGGTTTAGTTATTATTTTATTTCGAACGTTTATTAAATAAATTTACTTGTGTACAAAGTTAATGATTGCACCTTTCGGTAAGTGTATGATTACTTATTATTTTAATTCCAGAATTAATGCTATAAATAAGGTAGTAAATCATTGAATTGGTTGTATCGCAAGCATTGTACCCTAGAGAAATACAAACGTATCTGTTGTCGAGATGCATTGGCAGGTCTGAAACTTTGTCTCATACTTCGTTTCTTTACAATTTATTTATCTTGTTTTAAGCAAATACTTGACACAGTGCGCAATTTATCATAATGTGAGAAGTCGATGTTTGCTTCATGTTGATGGTTACTCGCACGATAGAATAAGTTTCTAAACTTTGTATTAAGTCGATAACTTTATTTTTTTAAAGCGCATTTAAGTAAGCTTGAATAACAGTTTCGGAGAAACAATTTACACAAAGTAGTAAAAAAACCAACTCACTGATAGAAATCTTCATTAACAAATTGTAAACCACATTAACCTTGGAAAAGAATAAATTTATTTGAAATCTGTACAAAACCTTGTACACCTGCGTATTTCTTTAAATAAAGTAACTTAAATTAACATTATCTAACAAAAACTGGAATTCTTCTAAAAATAACTCATATTTAATTTTATGCATCAATAAGTTAAATAAACTGAAAGAAGAAATACGTACAAAACCTCCTCTATTTCGCAAGGTGAAGATAGTGCATTCTCGATGGAAACCATCTACTTTTGCTAATGAATGTGAAGTCACTGTGCTTATTTTAATAAGCTTTTATTCATGACATATTGCCTTTTGAAGATTTTTCAATTATTGAAGATTTATTTTGATGTAAATGTGTGATGTATTAACATTATCAGCATTGTCTCTAATTGTGAATCCTTTATATTCCATAGATGCTCTATTGCAATACCAATGGTTTATCTTCATCTGTTGTTACAATGTTGAAGGAAATTATAAGACTACCCCTCAAATAACAATTTGTGGCTTTTTTGTTGTCTTAACCAACAAGGCCATTTTAGGTTCCCGATAATTTAAGAAACATTTCTCATTTTTAACCATAACATCAGTAATTAAGATAAACTTGGACTTACTAATGGTAGTTAACGACACACCAACTTCTTAAGTTGAAGACTCTGTTCATATGTTAAATATTATAGTTTTATTGTTCATAATTGGGGTACTTCCATCTCGATAACAACTGAAGATTCAGTGTCGATTTTCTTGGAAACGGTTGGCCGAATCGACATTTTTTAAGTATACTTTTTTAAACTCATCACGTCAAGAAATAAAAATCTTCGAACAACAATCCAATATACCGAGGGGCAAAAAAGTTATAAACATCTTAATGTACGCGAAGTGCTGCTGGTGGCGCCTTCTACAATGTACATCAAAACTGTAATCGGATTTAGATTTCTCATGCTGAAAAACTGTTAAATACCAAATTTCGTTAATAACGTGCTTTTATTAAGGGAAATATTACTAAAAACTTTTAAAAAATTATAACTTTGACACCCTGTAACTTTTTTTTGCATGCACATTTGTACTTAGGTAAGTTAGGTTTTATCGAGTTATTTTTAGTCCCAGAATATGTGGTTTAATTTATGACCTACCTTTTTGTTACACCCGTTGAAAAAAAGGCCGTATTTCGAGAACAACTGAAGATTCAGTGTCGATTTTCTTGGAAACGGTTGGCCAAATCGACATTTTTCAAGTACACTTTATTGAGCTCATCACGTCAAGGAATAAAAATCTTCGAACAACAATCCAATATACCGAGGGGCAAAAAAGTTATAAACATTTTAATGTACGCGAAGTGCTGCTGGTGGCGCCTTCTACAATGTACATCAAAACTGTGATCAGATTTAGATTTCTCATGCTAAAAAACTGCTGAATACCAAATTTCGTTAAGATATAAAATATTTCCAAAAAATTTTTCAAAAATTATAACTTTGACACCCTGTAACTTTTTTGCATGCACATTTGTACTGAGGTAAGTTAAGTTCAATTGAGTTATTTTTAGCCTCAGAATATGTGGTTTAATTTATGGCCTCCATTTTTGTGACACCCTGTGTAAAATGTACAAAACAAAATTGCTGCCACGTTTTGAACACCAGTGTGCACGTGATGAGTGAGTCTGTACCTACCTTTTATCATCAATATTTATTTTTTAACTATTTGCATGACCTATCTGGTACTCTGAAAAATCATACGTTTCATCTAAGTATTCAAATTCATATGTGCTGCTTCTTTTATTTTCATATATGAATGTAAGAAACAAATTTATCAACAAAAAGCTTTATGTTAACAACTGTTATAGATTCAAAGCTAACAATAGGTATTAAGTTCCCTAACTGTTCTTAATATACAGGGTGTTTCTCCGAGGTGTAACACCGCTTATGTTTTCTTTATTACTTGAGATACAAAAACAAAATTTTAGATGATATTTGTAGCAACCCACTGGGGTCATCTATTTATACAGGAAAAACAATTTTTTGACCAATGGTTCTCAAAATATGGCAAAATATATATTTTTTTAAATGAAGAGGTAGTTATGTTTTTTATTTTATTAAATAGCTTACTTTTTTTCAAAATTCAACTTTATAAGCATATCTTACCCTTAGATAACAAAAATTTTGAGAGAAAGTGAATTAAACATATTTTTTTAGATTATTGGATCTTAAAAATATGGATAAAACTAATATATAATGGATAAGGTCAATTCAATTTAATTTAAAATCATTAAAATTTTTTTTATTAATATTAATAAAATCTAGTAAATTATATTAATATTAACATATCTACAAGTGTAAACAAATCTAAACATAAGATAACATGTTAAATAGAATTGTTTAATACAAGTTTGCTCAATTGTTAACGTATGTTCATTGTCAATGTCACGTATTGATAAATAATTGTCATATTTCTTGATATAATTTAAGACATATTTGGTAGAATTATGGCGGAAATGTATTACAATGAAGATTTATTTAATTTATTAAAAAATAATGTCATAACAATGCTACCCAAGCTTGCAACATGTTTGCTATGAGATATCCAGATAGGCCGCGTCCAGGGAGAAATCTGCTTAGGAGGTTAGAAAAAAATTTGAAAACTCATGGTTTATCTTCATTTAAACGACACAATGGAAACTCCAGTTTTGGCTTCTGTAGCTAACAATCCTTTAGTTTCCACTCGTGAAATTACACAAAGAACATTTTATTTAAAATACGTCAGTTAGGTGAATTTTGAAAAAACATTTGAAACCGAATTCATTCAGAATGGGTTTTAGTGCAACTGCAGGAAAATAATAACTTTCTTAAAATTTGTTTATGAACAAAGTAAATTTACTAACAACAGAAATAACGAACATATTTAGGCTGCAGAACATCTGCATTCTTATTGGGCCACATTTTTATGAACATAATTCAAACGGAGCTCTACATATATTTTCTTTTCTTAGAAACCAAAATATTAAATTATTTAGACAATGTTTCTTTAAATGAAAAGCAAAATATGTTGTTCCAACAAGATGGCTCGCCAACCTACAACACTCGACTCGTATATGATCGTTTACGAGAAATGTTCGAAGATTGTTTGATAGCTACAAACGGACCATATCGTTTCCGCTCGATCTCCGGTTTTGAGGTTTTAGGTTTTTATGGGATACCTTAAAGGCAAAGTTTATTCTACGATTATCATCACAAAAAAAAATTTGATAAAAAAAGTACAAGAGGCTTGCAATAATTTAACGCCTGAAATCTTATTAAAAGCTAGTAGCGATGAAGTTTTAAATTGATTGGAGTTATGTGTAAAAAGAGATAGAAATCACATTGAAATTTTTTTGTAAAAATAATGTAATGCTAACATTTTTTAGTTTGTCCTAGAAACCTAAACCGAAAAAATTACTTAAATTTATCCATATTGCTGTAAAACAAATAAAAATAAAAAGTTTTGTATCTCTGTACATATACAAGGTCTACTATTAACGACACGGAGTTACACGACCACGTTTTTCATTATTTGGAATTTATTTAAACGGAATATCTTGTAGGTTAATAAGATTTACAACTGCAATTATGGTGGTACAAAAGATTGGGGCATCTAAGTTATGTTTTTTTATGGATCACCTTGTATTTGAAGAAGATTTCAAATTCTACGAAAAAAATCAGAGCAGGATCCTTTAAGGATCACTCTACCTAACGATTACAGTTCCTCAGATATATTAATTTTTCGATAAAATCGAAGAAAAAACTCACTGATTGTTATCTAATAATTTACTTTATTAACCACTGGATAAAATATTTGGAAATACTTCACCGGGTGTTCCAAAATTCAAGTGTCGTTATCAAATACATTCTAAATAGAACACCCTTACCTCATAAAAAAATTAAGTTTCTTTCTAGGTACTAGGGCTCCCTTACCCAAGTGCAGTAGTTTTTGCGCTAATCACACTTTTATGATAATAACCGATGCATTTACATTTCGTGTCTCTACTACAGACAAACAAAAAAATTATGTTAATTTTCATAATGGTTATGTGTGTTTCATTGACTTCCGGCATTAATATTTTTTAAAATTTTCTCAAAGAATAATCTAACTGACCATGTCAATCTTATTAAAATCGCATAGGCCGTTTAAAATAAGCAACTTCGTAGGTAGTTCAATTAAAGAAACTGCAGAAGATTACTGAAAGTTCCAACGCACAGTGACATAACGTATGAAATTTGCAAAGAAACTCCCTACAAAGAAACAGTCGTCTACCAACTACATACAATGTTTTAATGTAAGAATTAATTATTTATTTGTTTAATTTTTAGTCTTGTACAGTAGAAAAACGCCTTGATTAAAATAACAATTGACGGGCCTGTGCACTTTTCAATTTTGTATTAAATAATGGAGTTTCAGTACGTGTCACTAAAACATAACATCTGCATTTTGATTTGTTTTCTTCGCAGGCGTGTGAGCTTTGAAGTTGGCAGCCCGCGGAAGTGGACGTCAATCTGGTTGCCCAACTTGCAGGCGTACTCAAGCAAACTTTTGAAGTGCGTGTCAATTCAATATGATACTCTACATGCCCTACTTTTTCGGAAAACCCGGCCCTTTGTGAATTATCATGTATAGTGCTGAAATTAACTACTCATCAACAATAAAATTAATTTGGTGTGAAAAAATTTCTGAAATTTGAATGGCGCTTTATATTTTAAACGTTCCAGAATGTGCAGTTCTATTTCTTAATGCTTTCATTTATCTGTTTAAGATTCGTTTGGTATCTTGTATGCAAAGGTGAAAGTATTCCATTAAACAAAAGAGTAGGAAATAATAAACGAGAAATATACATAACGAGGATGGAAACATGGTTAGTTCAAAAGAACTACAAACAACATTCAAGTTTTGGAACTCTTCTCACAAGTCGTACATATTAATTTCTTCATCTACTTCTTCCCTATTTGCTTTGCTACGCCATTTAAACCTTAATTCTTTCATTAGTTAAGTTGCTACAAGAATAAACTCTTACTTATTTTTCAATAAGAATACTGTACCAGAAGTACAGAATACTAACAAAAATACCCATAGGTAACAAAAATCCATTATATGTAACAAAAGAACTTTATTTTTAACGTTTAAGTATAACAAATTGTTTGCCTGTAACTTTTAAAATTTATATAAACTTTCCAATTTTAATAAATATTTACCTATTTTTTTTTAATGTAAATTAACTATAGATTATATCAAGATAACTAGCTTTCGTTTGATAACTGAGCTCTTTGAATTCGTATTGTTTAGTGGCACTTCTTCAGCGCACAAATGTGTTATTTTGTTTTTTCTTTTATGGATCGTTATTAGTATTATCTGACCCATTACATATGTTACTAATGATAAGCCTGTTAGTATCATTCCGGCAGCCATTATGGGCGAAATAATTGATCCGTGCGTAAATATCCATAAACCCCATGACAGATGATCTGGTACTGAAGCTACTTGTTCAAACCACATAATTGGGATCAGTACTTTAGGAACTTCTTCAAATAGTCTAAAAATGCCTAATAAATTTTATTATTTTTATTTTAAACCATACATACGTAATGTACTCTACTGGAGATATCATGATGTTGAGTTGAAGCCTTATGGCGACATCTAACGGTAACCCAGTTCTCTAAAACAATAAATGCAATTCATATATAAAAAATTATATAATAGTAGAATTTAAAGTGCCTGTTTATGTGATTTTACATTGATTTTATACATTGTATTTTGCAGTTTGTTTGAACCCAAAAAGTAACTGACAATTTGTAAAAGATACACTACATAGGTGTAACTAAAATGAACTATACCTACTTACAGGCTCTAAAGTTATGAACAGTTCGTGCTTTGATTTTTTGGGCGTAACACCATCCAGCATCTCAGTATAAATAGGATCTGCTCCATAAAAGTGCGGAAGTGACACAAACGAGGGCGTCCCGTAACGACAAGAAGAAACGTTTACAGCTCCCGATGGAAGACATTCTCCATCACAATAGCATTTGTTTTCTGGAATTAGGGTACCTAAAAAATTAGCGCAACATTAATAGATTACAAATCAAACCGAAAATTAAGTACCGTTATCGAGCAACCCAGCTTGTGCAGAGTACTTATATCCATCAATTCCTTTAACAGTTACGTCTTCATCATAATCCAACTGTACGTGTCTACACATATCGGGCGAAAAAAATCCTATGTTATCTCTCTTGCTGTAGCTCGGATAAAACTCAGCAGCAGAACCATGCACTTTTGAACAATTACCATCGTAAAAACGGGTTTCGTTTTCATAATTCCAATGACGTAATTCTCCCAAGTTATTATTAAACCCCGTGTTCATATTGAACACACCATCAAACGAGTCCGAGTTGTTTCTCTGAAGAATCACATTGAGTAAACCTTACTTTTGAAATGTAACTATTGAAACTTCTAACGATTATCTCACCCCATAAAACCATCCAAATTTATCAAATTGAGTCGGGACGCTTCCTGCCAGGAAAGGAAAAGTCGATGCTATGTTCACAAGGGGATCATCGTATCCATCAAACAACAATTCACCCACTGATCTTACAATATGAATATCCGGTTCCATTGCACTTAAAGTATGAGAAAATCCTCTTTTCATGAAGTAACTCCAATCCCTAATGTGATGAGCAGCACTCTGGACAAATTGAATTTTTATAAGCAATTACTTAAAATTCACTCTTACCATTGTTACAGCATTAAGTGTAGTCACGTTGTCTGTTATTTTTCCTTTTGAATTTATCTCATCAAAATGCCACGTTCTAAATAAACTATAAGTGATGGTATCATTGTCGTTCCAAGTTAGGTTTACTTTTTCTCTGTGCTCTGTAAATTTATAAGGCCCCATTTCAGTAAATCTTGGTTTTTTGTTAGGATCGTTTAATTCTTCGGGATTTGTCCAATTAAAAAATAAAAATCTAAAGTTATTGGCATTGGAGGCAATCGCCATAATTCTAATGTCTGCGAATTTGGTTTAAGTACTAACATTGACGCTATTATTAATTCAAATAACCAACTCCATAAAAATAAAAATATAACACCCGCGCTAAACAATGCTGTTCCGAAGAAACTAATGCAGACATTTTTTCCAAAAGGTTTCATTGTGGACTCTGTAACAAAAAAAAACATATTTTTACTAAGATAATTTGGCTTTAAAGAGATTGGAAGATCTTAATGAAATTAATTTTGGTTAAATAAAAATAGTTTTTTTATTATATCATTTGTTTGTTTTAAATATTTGTTTGGCGTTAGATATAGAAATATGATGCAAAGAATTTTTTTTATAACTGTTACGATTTAAAATGTCGCTTGCTAATCCAATTTCGCACCTGATTGTCTCTACTTTGTTTAACCTGTTTTTTCTTATTTTAGTAACTAGATTAAGATAGACTTGATAACGATGCACGCATGCATCGAAACCAATGGTCGTCGCCATTACTAATTATAGTTTTTTCAATAAATATAAGGAAGGAGTACCTGATTCTATTCGTTTTAATCCAATTTCACCGGCGTTCAGTAATCAAATATACATGCTCTGAAATTCGACGACATAGTTCCTAAAACTTTAAGATCGTCTGCAAACAATAGTTTATCACAAGATATAACTTCGGCAATGACATCAATAAACAAGAGAAACAGTGAAGGCCTCAAGTTCGAACCTTGGGGCACTCCAAATGTGGCTACAAACGTGTCGAAATTATAATCATTGTAACGTACATATTATAAACGGCAATCCACATAATGTAAGCTGTTTGGTAAAAATTCTTTTTTTACGTGTAAATTATTTTGGCCTCATTGAAAAATTCGTTTTAAGTGAGTTGTGTTGTATTTGTAAGTATTTTGTCTGCGTTAAAAAAACACGCATGTTTCTTCCCCACGTCGCCACAATATTTATTTCCTTTGTCCTTTGATATTTTTAAATCTGTAGTGCTTACAATTACGCTTGAGGAAAATGATTATTTTGATGGATTTCATAAAAGGCTCTCTTAGAAAGCTTTGTCACATTGCTCAATGAACTCTTTGTTTGTTTCATGACAAGCGTGAACGTGGTATTGTTTTGAAACGTAAAAATTTACATTTTATTTGGTCTGGACTCATTAATAAAATTGCACCCAGGTTAAATACTAAGAACTGTCAACGTCTTAATTTTTTGTAGGGTTGTTTGTCTATGTAGAAATTGAGAGAGGGAGAAGTGCTCCCCTAACTTGTATGTTGACATTTAAGAAAAGGGTCTGTAAGTTTGTAAAAAAGTCCGCACGCAGATTCAAAACGACGAGTTGATATTTTTTTTAACAATCGTTAAAGATCGAACAGTGCGCGTATAGCTTTCATGTATAAACTAATGAAAATATAAAAGTTTTAAAGTGATATTTTTGATAAAGTGCAAAGAACAAACGGTTTGCAAAGATTAATGGAAAGTCTCGTTCGACTATAGAAATGCCATATCGTTCAAGGCATATTTTGATTATTTCGGCGTAATTAAACTGTTCCGGTAAGAAATTAAGTGTAACGACTAACGAAGTATTGGATTCATCAGAAAAAAACACACAACTGTAAGCAAATTGATTGTTTACTTTGGAGAATTATTGTATACTGTGTTTGGTGCGCATTTATGAATAAGTCAAATGAAAACAAAATGGCGAATTTAAAGTTGAGTCTAACGTAATATTTTGTTTTAAATAATGACCACAATTCTACTTTGTTTTACGAATTTGTGAACCTGCAAATAGTACTTAAGTGTAATCCTTGTTAAGGAACTTAAAGACGCGAGATACAGCTTTTATCTTTTAGGATGCGTTTAATGTAAACGAACACGACCGTGGTGTAATCAAAGGTTTGTAGATGAATTTGAATTTCAATAGAAAACCATGCGTAATTCATGCTTCTTTCGTTAAAACGTTTTCATCAAAGATTTTTAGTAAGCATTTGTGTACATTGAGAAAATTTCTCGGTGGCGCCTAATAAAACCCCAAACCCTACGCGTGATTAGGACATTTAGTCATCTATAAAGGTAAGTGAGCGATATTTTTCTAAGCCCACCCTTCGTCGTTGAGTTAGTTTGGCATTTTGCGACGCAGTGTGGTGCGTTTCGAGTTTCATGGCGTAACAATAAGAAAAAATTAGTAATAGCAAAGCTTTATCAAAACCATATCTATGTAGCTTTCGTATGACTTATACGATCGGATGCCTTGGCCACGTCTGTACAAACCACATGAACCTGTTTTTGTGAGTCAACACTTTCGTAAATGAGTGCAATTGGTGTGCAAGAATATTTCAAATATTTTTTCAGAATTAATAAACTAATAAACTATCCAAAAATGATAAATTTTATGTTAATTGTTTATAATTTGTCAAAAGTTTTAAAACCATTGAACTCTACGGGGAAAATACAAAAAAACGTATGGTTTCTGATCCTCTAATGTATTTTGTTCTTTTTTTGGTATGTACAATGCGGTAGAGAATTAAAATTTGTATGTATACTGGACCCTAATAGATATTTTAACTTTGTTTAAATTCGATTTTACAATATTTTTTGTATTGTTTCTCGTATACTCGATTAGTAGACTTTATTTAGTAACATTTTAACAAATTAGCTAATTTTTTATCAATTTCTTAAATAACTAATCAAAAATAAAAAAATATATAATTTTTTAGCAATTTATCTTAAATATGACCATTAAAACCGAACCTACAACACGCGTAACTGAATTTTCTACAGCATAACAACAAATTGTTAGCATTTCTTCAATAAAAGATTTTCGTTAATAAAACTAATTTTTTTAATATTTAGCCCTTACTTCCCACTAAAGTGTCTCTAGAAAATACCCACTTAAGGTTTATTTTTATCGCATTCTTCAGGACAGAAAAGACAAAGTGATGTGAAATCAAAATTTATCGCATGTTTCACCACTGCCATTCCTCATTTTTGCAAAATTCTGGAGCCGCTATCTCTATCTCTTGAATATTTTTGTAGTGTCTTCGGCAAGAATCGTGTATAAATACAGGTTTGATTTCTTTCAGGCATTTTTGAAATTGTCTATATTTCTGATCTAATCTTTCTTTTCTAGACTTAATTAAATTTTAAATACCTTTTCCATTTATAATCTCCACCTTTGTGTCAGATGTATTGCAGATAATACAAACCATAGCATCTATATTTTTGACCTGCAAAATGAGCTATTTCACATTAATATCAAACTATTATTTTCTATTTCTATAAATGTTTTAAATAAACTTTGTTTAAGATTTAATGAAATCTAAAAAAAAAAAAAGAAAATGTGTAGGCTATTTTTTGGTAAGATAAAGTAACT
This sequence comes from Abscondita cerata, assembly GCA_030710515.1. Taxonomy (NCBI): domain Eukaryota; kingdom Metazoa; phylum Arthropoda; class Insecta; order Coleoptera; family Lampyridae; genus Abscondita; species Abscondita cerata. Next base: position 22,296 of record JALBCR010000497.1, on the reverse strand, counting down.
ATTCAATACATAGCAAAGTAATTAATATAAACTGAAATCAAAGAATAAATCTTTTATTGAAGCTTTGTAAAGCTTTATTACCACGATAAATCTTTGTTATTTTGTTAAAAATTAATTTGTGATCGTTGTAGATTCGATTTAAATGTTCATATCTAAGATAAATTGCTAAAAAATTAGAAAACATTTTATTTTTTGATTATTTATTGAAAAATTAATAAAACATAAGCTAACATATTGAAATGTTACTAAGTAAAGTTTACCAATTGACTGTTTAAGAAATAATCTAAGAAACATATTGTTAGATTAAATTTAACCCAAGTTAAAATATCTATGGGGATATAATATACATAAAAATTTACCATTCTTAATTTTTTATCGCGTTGTAGCAAAAAAACAAAATACATTCTTTTGCATTTTTCTCCGTAAAAAACAGTGCTGTTAGTATTTAAAATCTGTTCTAAAACTTTAAACAAATTATAAGCAATTAAAGTACAATTTATCATTTTCGGATAGTTTGTTTTAGATTGTTACCATTTTTGAGCAGGTTTTTGAATTGTAACTTATTAGGTTTAAGTTTTTAATCAAAAGTACAAATCAAAACAAAAAAAAATGAGACCATATTGTACTCTTTATGATAAGTTTTGACACCTTCTTCTTAATGTATGTGAATAATTTTAATAACGATAGAATGGACTGTAATTAAAATTTCTTTACTTGTCGCTTATTATTTGTAGTTTATATGTTGTTTTATCTGCTAACGACCTACAACGATTTCGCTAACACTCAATTGCTTATCACCTAGCGCTCTTTTGTAAAAATAGTAAAACATGCGCAGTGTTTAAAATTAACGTTTCGTGACAAAACATATAAAATTGAATAGCAGTATAAAAAAGCGCAAATTACTTTATCATACTCCCGCCTTTGGAATGGCTAAGCCATTTCCAACACAATTGCGTTTAAAACTGTAAAACATAGTTAGTAATAACAGTCAATACAATTACACACACATCAAAAAAAAGTAAAATACGAATAAATACAATTACACATATTAAAACACAATTTCATAATAATTCTTCGTCGCTAGGTAGAATTGGCAATGGACACAGTTTTACAACTGGTCGTTTCAAACAACCATCTGTGGTTTTCACAGTTGCGACGCGAACCACTTTATCTTCGCCTGGGTGCAGTTGGAGTACTCTGCCTAGTTTCCATTTGCCTAGTGGCACGTTGTCTTGCTTGATGACAACCAAATCGCCCAGTTGTAATTGGATACCAGTTCTCGCCCATTTTGTGTGATATCGAGCCAAAACAGAGGTTCCAATATATTTTCTGGTTTGTTCAGGTTGTGCTGTTAAACTCCTTCCAATAATAATGTGAGCGGGTGTTAATGGATCTAAGGTATTTGGATCGGCGCTCATGGGAGTGGGGGGTCTACTATTTATTACTGCCTCAATCTGCACTAACAAGGTGTAGAATTTGTCATAAGTAAGATTTGTATCACCCATTACTCTGGCAAGGTGCAATTTAACCGATTTTAAATTTGATTCCCACAACCCACCAAAATGGGGTGAATTGGGGTATCAGGTGCCACGAAATACCTTCATTTGTATAATAATTAGAAAATGAAGATTCATTATTGCGCACAAACTCATAAATTATCGATAATTTTCTTTTCGCACCAATGAAATTTGTCCCGTTGTCAGAATAAATGTGGTCAGGTTTGCCTCGACGAGAAATAAAACGTTTCAAGGCGTCTATGAAGGCCTCGGTACTTAAATCTGTTGCTAATTCAACATGAATAGCCTTTGAGCAAAACAAACAAATATACAAATATATGCTTTATACGTTTTACTTCCACGTCCCTTTCTATCCTTTAAAATAAACGGACCACCGTAGTCTACGCCAACATGAGTAAATGGGATTGTAACGGACACCCTAGGCTTTGGCAAATTACCCATAAGCGGATTCGATGATTTTGGATTTGACTTAAAACAAATGATACATTCCCTAACATTTTTTTTTAATGTCATACCTGATGTAGGCCAATACAATTGTCGCGTAGCAGAAGGCGTGAGTTGGGGACCTGCATGTATCAAGCGGAAATGCATGTCTCTTAAAATTAAATAAGTAAGCGGATGTTTTCCTGATAACAAAATTGGGTGCTTAACGTCATAAGATAAATCGGAATATTTTAAGCGGCCGCCTACTCTAAGAATTCTCTCATTGTCAATAAATGGTGACAACGGGAGTAATTTATGTTTGGAACGTAATTCACCACTTGAGTGCAATGTGGATACTGTGTCCCCAAAACTTTCTGATTGGGCTATTTTTACTAATGACTTAAATTAATTTCTTCAACCAAAAGGGGACCAACATTTCTATTTGATTTAAGACATTTCAAATTATTATAAAACCTATAACAATACGCAATTACGCGCTTCAGTTTTGTAAAAGAGGAATAATTGGAGAATAAGTTCAATGTGGTATTTGTACATGTTAAAGACACCGTTTTTGATTTACACTCAGGTAAGTCTAAATTGGCCTCCATTTTGTAAGGTTTAAAAATTGTTGAACGGTCAGATAACCATTGAGGACCAGACCACCATAGATTATTGTTAACTAAATTTTGCGGAGTAGTACCTCTAGAGGCAATATCAGCAGGATTTTCCTTACCTTGTACATAACACCAATTTGATCTAGATGTTATTGACTGAATCTCTGCGATTCTATTAGACACAAACGTTAGAAGACAGTTTGATTCTGAATTTATCCATGCCAAAACTATCTGAGAGTCAGACCAAAGATAAATAGTGGCCTGAAATGAGAAATTTGTTCTAACTTTTTTTAGTAGTTTTGCCAGCAAAGAGCAGCACAAAGTTCAAGCCTGGGGATAGTTTGAGCCTTTAGCGGAGCTACCTTTGTTTTCGCAATTAATAATGACACCTGAACATTTCCTAGAATGTCGATGGTTCTAATATAAGCGCAAGCAGCAAAGGTAGCACTTGACGCGTCGCAAAAGCCGTGAATTTCTATCACAATTGGGTTGTTACACATGACATGCCTACTTATCGCTAAATCATTTAAACTATGTAATTCGTTTTTATGGGTCATCCACAATCTATGTAAATGTTCGAGAATGGATCATCCCACTTTAAATTTTGTGACCACAACTTCTGAATTAAAATTTTAAAACGATTGTTACCGGGCTAACTAATCCGAGTGGATCGAACACATGCGCAATTACGGAAAGTATTGTTCTCTTAGTAACCGCTCTTTCCGGCATTAAATTTATGCGAATAGAAAGAATGTCGCGAGATGAAGACCAAATCAATCCCAATGTTTTTATAAATTCGCATTCTCCAAACAAATTTAAATTTTTGGATGGAGAGACATCTAATTTTGTGAACGTATCGACATCATTACACCTCCATTTTTGTAGGGGAAAGCACCCAGAATTACAAATTAAAATTACTTGTTTTATTACTTCTATTAATTCTTCTTTGGTGTCAAACCCAGTAAGAAGGTCGTCTACATAAAAATCATTTTTATTATAGACAAGCTTTAGGATACACCAAGAAATTTTCTTTGGCTAGTTGATGTAGACAATGAATTGTCAAATATGGCGCGGACGTAGTACCATATGTAATTGTGTTTAGCTCCAAAAATTTCATGTCTTTAGAAGGATCATTTCGCCAAACAATTGTTTGAAGCGAACGTTGTGATGGGTCGACGAGTATCTGTCGATACATTTTAACGGTATCTGCTGAAATGACATATTTATATTTTCTGAACCTAATTAATAAATCACACAAGTCATTAATGATACGAGGGCCTACATGCTGAAGGTCATTAAAGGACCACCCTGATGTGCTCGGAGATGAACCGTCAAAAACAACACGTAACTTTGTAGTAGTGCTATCTTTTTTAATTACGGGATGATTGGAAGATAATATGTCAGGATTCGAGAGATTATTGACAAGAGACATATGTTGTAATTTAATATATTCATTAATAAATGTTTTATAATCATGCCTTAATTGATGATCTACCTTTAAACGTTCTTCCAATTTCAGAAATCTTTTAATAGCGCTTGGCCTTGAATCACCCAACAAATTTACAGAGTGTTTAAACGGAATTACTACAGAAAACGACCTTCGGACGAGCGAGAAAAAGGTTGATTTAAATAAATCCTCGCAATCAATGTCGTCATCTGAAGGAGCAACAGGAAAGTTACATTCCTCCAACTCCCAAAACCTTTCTAGAGAAAATTCCCGAGATAAATTGCAAACACTTTGATTAGAGGGCATACTTAAAGAACCAGATATTATCCATCCAAATAATGAATCGTGCAGTATTGGTAAATTTGTTTTCTGAGTAACTGAACCCTTCAAGACTTCCCAGAATATGGATGCTTCCAGTAATAAATCAATTTCTGAGGATACATTAAAGGAAGGATCCGCTAATTTAATATGATCGGGAAGCTGAAGATCAGAGATATCAAATGTGGTAGCAGGTAAAGGTTCCGTTATACGAGGTATTATGAAACAATCAATCCTTTTGTTATAATCAGACACTAGCGAATGAATGCGAACAGTGCATTTTTCATTGAGAAAGGACTTGGCGGAATTTATGCCAATAATCGAAATATTTGTTGATGATTTTCCTAATCTAAGAAAATTAAACATTTTTGATGAAATAAAATTAGATTGGGATCCATTGTCCAGTAATGCTCTACAATTATGAAGTTTTCCCTTAGAATCTACAACCTTAATAATTACTGTAGATAATAAAACATGGTGATTGGCATTATTTGCTAAATTTACTTGAACGACCGGAGTATCTTGAACATCAACATGTAATAAAACATTGTGCTTTTATGACACTTAGTACATTTACGTCCTTTACATTTAAATAAGGAATGTCCTTGACACAGACAATTCTTACACAATTTATGTTGAGTAACTTGAGACAACCTATCTTCAATAGAAAGCTCCAAAAAAGCATTACAATCATAAATTAAGTTATCTGCTAAACAAAAGAAACATTTCCTTTCAAATGCGACTAAATTAACCGATTTATGTCTATTATCTTTAGGAATCTTATTAACGCCACCGTTTATTTCGAGGGTTTCTAATAAATCTGCTCTATTCCTTAAAAAATTAGTAAAGAATTCAAATGAAGGAAAATCTGCCGATGATTTATGTCGCTCCCATTCTGTTAGCGTAGATTTATCCAATTTACTATAAATTAAAAAAATCAATAACGAATCGACTGATAAACAATCGCTTCCAAGCGATTTTAATGCGTGTAAATGTTTAAACAAAGTATCGATAACATTGTGTATGTTCACCGCCGATTCCTTATTCATCCTTTCCATATCAAATAATGCCTTTTATGTGGTTGTGACACAATAATTTTTGTTGTTATATCTATTACAAATTAATTTCCAAGCAATCTCATAATTTTCAGCAGATACTTCTAAGGAATACAAGCATTTAGAAGCATCACCTGATAATGCTGACCGTAAATATAAATACTTTGAACTGAATTGATTGTCATATTATTATGGATTAATGTTTCATATGTGTCTTTAAATTCCAACCACTCATCATAATTACCTTTAAATTTTGGTAAATTAATTATTGGCAATTTTACTGACTGAGACAAATCTGAACCACAATTTATTCCCTTTAACGCAGGCTTTGAAATTGTATTAGATTCAATAAGATATTTGGCCTTACTAATTAAATGAAAGTAATTATTGGTGAACGAATTTCTTACTTCATATTCACTTTCCAAGTTATTATTAGAACAAATTAATTCTATCTCGTCTTGCACCGATTTAAATTCCCCAAGAAAAGATTCAGCGTGACGCACATGGTCAGATAATTCCGCTAAACTTTCGTTAGTAATTGTATTATTTGAATCGAATTTATCCGCTAACAATTGTTTAAAATTCGTTAATTTCTTTTCGATGCTACCCCGCTTCCTATGCTTTTTAATACGCTTTTTAATCTCCGCCATTATAACAAAAAGTAAAAGGTGATACAACGCGTTAATTCACGTACAATTACAAATGAGTAATTTAAATCTACAAGAATTACTTAACAATAAAAACTGAGTTCTCTTTAATCTCGACATTTTAAGTATTCAAAACTTTTACATGATTTTTAATATTGTAAGTAATAAAGCAATTCAAAAACCTTGATGCGCTATCGATAATAATTTTTTAGTAAGCAATCAAAACTATATAATTAGTTTGGCAATCACATTTTATTATTTTCTATTGTATTAGAATTAATCAGAAAGAGAGAACCCAAAAAAGTGAAAACATACAAACAAAAAATGTTTAACATTAGAAAATTATATTGTAAAAGTTACGAAAAGGTTTGTTGTTGTTAAATATTGTTTTTTATCTCACTGAAATAATTGATACTTTTTTATTTTCTGATTTATTATCGATTTGTTATTTAATTATACCATAATTATAAAATTAATTACCCAAGATAATTTTTTTTTGTTTTTATTAATAGCTGTCAAGATTTTTAGAAACAGATAAACTATTGCTGAACTACATATCATTTTGAAAATAGTAGAAAGTTTTAACTAATATAATAATAATAATATACTAATAATAATAAAAATAATGACAATATACTTATATGAGTCTTATCAATAAAGTGCATTAGATTAGTCGGATGGAATCACATTCACATACGTAACTAATGTATTTAGATTTAACACAACAAGTGCGGATGGTTCACTTATATTTTTAAAGTTACATATGTATAATCAGGTATATAATACGCACTTTTAATATAAAACGCGTTATACGCTTGATATGAAAATGATACAATAAAAAATAAGATGAATACACAAGAATCATCTAAATGATGTTTTAGTAGAAAAGACTTATGAACTTAAAAATTGATCTAGAACACTTCGGCGTGATTATTTCAATGCAACCATTTGGGTGTCAGAACGTTTCAGTTCTTGGCGAGTTCGGTGCCGTCTCAGTTTGGTCGTTGATTGAAATATTGGTAAAGATAGTCAACCTTACGGGATTATGCGACCCCGAAATTTGTTCTAAACATCAGAGGTCGGTAGTATCGCTTTGTGCTAAGAAAATACGTCAATTGTATTGTAGAATTTACAGAACAGTATTGCCGATAAATGTGAAATAGAAAACTGTAATTTTGCTGATAGTTTATGCTAAGGCACGACATTGTTGCCAATGCATCATGCCGTTGATTGAAATATTGGTGCATTGAGTCAATGTTGACAAACAAACAAAAACATGCGTTCTACAATATACAAGAATTTATTGATTTTTGTCGACGTACTAATTAAATGTGTGTCCTTTGTTATATATTTTTTTCTATTGTCTGTTAATTGTTCAATGTAATAATATTTATTTGTATCTTTCTTACGTAAGGTTATAACAATGGTTATACCATCATGACAAACACATATATGTACAAAGATTGTATACATACACATGTGAATAAAGTTTATTATTATGAAAAAAACCTGCAGATTTAAAAGTATTAATTTCGTAAAGAAATCGTTGAAAAACGTTCTCCCAAAAAAACAATTTCTTTAAATACTTTTGAAAATTCCATACTCATATATTTATTACATTAACATCGTTTATCCGTTGAAAATGTTTTAAAATCTATTAGGCTTACGCAAGTAAATTTCTAAATTTTGGTCATTGAAATTAAAATTTTTAACATAGAAACGCTATCCCTTTTTATGTTGGAACGAATGTTGAATTTTCTTATATTACAATCTAACGTACTCAACTGTTTGCATCTAAACAATATTATAACAAGCCTACTCATTTACTAAAGGTGTTGCTAAAAGTATGCAATTGTAGAATTTCTGACTAAGCCGATAAGGAATGTGACTCATAAACGATAATCCGGAAGACTCCTCGTAATACATTTGTTTCAATATCAACTTTAGGTGTACTTATATTTTAAGATATGATAAACGCATTAAAGAAGCATCTATGCAAAGCTTAATGATTATCTGTTTATTTGTTACAATGAAAATATTACAATCAAGATTGGTTTTAAGTATGTATTTCCTGAGCTTTACTAATAACAATGGTAATAACATTTACAAAATACTATCAAAAGAACACAAAATAATCGAAAGTAATAATACCCCACCACTTTTAGTTTAACAACAAAACCGAAAATTAATTAGTCTTCCTGTTGTGCTCAGTTTAAGAGGTTTTCGGTTCGAGTTTGATTTTGATTTTTAAAACATTTCGGTAGTTATTATTTACATGTAAGATCGGATTGCTGGTTTAAAAACTTATCCATTAAAATGAGTAATACTATTGCGTGTCATCGCTGTGTATATCACGGTTGCAATAATTCGAGAAAAATTGCCCGACGATCAGCTTTTATCGGTTTCCTACTAATTGTCTAAATAGATGCAAAAATTGGGTGATGAATTGTGGTAATTCAAAGCTAGTACTACTAGATGATCTTAATTTATTACGAAATAAATTAATCTGTGAGAAGCATTTTGAATCTAGTAGTTTTCGAGATCCTTCCGCTGCGAAGAAGAAACTTAATATTACTGCAGTTCCTAAGAAGTTTGTTTCGGGTAAGTAATAATTTTTGTTCAGCAATGACAATTTGCTAATACTTATTGGTAGCGGTCTGGTAGGTACCCAGTGGTGAGAAGTATCTTAACGTTCTCAAAACTCAATTTTTTACCACTTTCATGTCTTCAATCTTCTCACCACTACTGGTATCGCAAAGTACAAATTACAAAATCAATTTCAAGAAATACTTTCATTTTTATTAAAAATTTTGCCAATACATAAATAAAGTTCTTTTTAAAAAGCCCAAATTTCAAGAAATACAATTATTTGCTTTGATTGCAGATGAACCTAAACAGGATACATCGAAGTCTTTGCGATTAGAAAGAAATCCTACTCAGAAATCACCAGAAGTTCTGACAGTTTATAAATCTGATAATGTGCGAACTTATGAAAATATATTTTCTAGCGGAAAGTATTTGCAACGTAATTACAACTATTTTCTGTCAGCCAATAAGAAAAAATTGAGAACAACGCCGATTCAGTTAGTGATGCCTCCTTTGTGAATGTTCTTCAAAGTGCAACAATCAGTGCAAGTATAAGTTCTGATAAACCTATACAGACAACCGTTTCTTTTAAAATTAAAAAGTTTAAAAATAAATTGAATAGTCAAAAGTGTGAAATATTTAGATTGAAGCGCAAACTTCAAAACAGCACAATTTCGGGTCTTTTAAAAACAAAAAACCGGCTTTGAAGACATTTATTAATATGCAATGTTTTCATCGAACACGAACTCCATGGAAGGATTCAGAAAAACAACTGGCATTATCATTGTATTATAAATCGCCTACCGCTTACAAATTTATGTTGAACCATTTAGGATTTGTTTTGCCAGCAATTTCAACAATCAAGTCGTGGTTGAAAATTGTTAATTTAAGATCGGGGACAAATAATGTTCTTATACAAAAATTAAAAAAAGTTGAAGGAATGACAGACAAAGAAAAGCAGTGCGTGGTAATGTGTGACGAAATTACTTTAAAACGAAATTTAAATTATAACCAATATTGGGACTACGTCGAAGGATATCAAGATTTAGGGGAATTAGGACGTAAACCGTTTTTAAGTAACCATGGATTGGTTTTTTATTTGAGAGGAATATTGTATAATTGGAAAATTCCATTTTGTTATTTTCTCAGTAGTGGTTCAGTTAAAAGCGAAATATTATGTACTCTTATAAAGCAAGTGATGCATAAGTTGTTTCAAATTGGAACAGAACAGAAGTGCTCTATCTTGTCTAGGCGCCACAAAAGAAAATCCAACAATTCAAATCGACAATAACAAAATATATGTAGCGTATGATCCTCCTCATTTACTAAAAAGCTTAAGGAACAATGTCATGAACAGCAAACTGGAAATAGTCGTCAACAATAAAAAATTCAGTGGACCGATTTTGTCAACACTTTTTATATTGATCAGTGTAGCAGTGTAGCAAGATCCATGTTAAAATTACGGACAAACATATTAACCCATCAAATTTTCAAAGATGCGTGTTAAATACGCCGCTCAGGTATTTAGCAATTCTGTATCTGCAGCAATTAGCAGTGCTGTGATGACGGGTCAATTAACAAGTAATACGGCGTTAGATACTGCATCTTTTTTAAAACAATTAACAACATTTTTGACTGTTTAAATAGTTTTTCAGTAAATGATCCGAATCCCTACAAGCGTGGTCTTTCAGTTTTTAAAGACATGCCATGCGAAACGTTGAAACGTTCTGTACAATACTTCAATTCCATCAAGTTTTATGAGAACGGTGTAGAAAGAAAAAATATATACTGTATCGCAGGTTTCAATGGACTATAAATTCAATTTTAAGTCTGTGGGAGGACTTAAAGGGAGAAGGAACTTTGTACTTTTTAACGTCACGAATAAATCAAGATCCTCTAGAAAATGCTTTTTCAATGATTCGTGCTAGAGGAGGTTATAATGCCCAACCGTCTGCCCGCGAATTTAGGCTTGCATTACAACATAACATGCACATTCGCTTGCAAATACCAATAGAACAAGGGAATTGTGAAAAAGATAACGACGAGATACTATATGGTATAGATGAACAATTTAACACTAACTATGAGGAAGAGGATAACAAAATTGGGACAAATGAAAGTGTAGAAAATAATGAAACAAAGAGATCGTCTAGAACCTGTCTGGAGAACAAAATCAATGAAGACAATGTCGTAATTAATAGTTCTTTAGAATCTTGTTCAGTGTCGTATGTTGCGGGTTATTTAAGTCACTACATATATAAAAAAGTACATTGTAATACGTGTAAGGAAATGCTAACAGTTAACGACTCAAGTGTTTTCAATGTGAACGAATCATTAATTCTATATAAAGATTACAGCAAATCTGATGGAATTAAATACTTACACAGACCATCACCCGAATTCTCAAAATTTGTGTTTTTTTTATTGAAACTTTTACTGAAGAATTTCATCTTTTTAAAACAGATTATGGTTTATTGGAAAAATTAAACTCCGTATAAAAAATGTCTCAACAGCAGTGTGAATTCATGGTTCAGAGAATGCGACACTCATAAACTGTTAATTATCGATCAGTTGGTTAAAATAAAACTATATCGAACCTTAAAGTGGGAGGCTAATAAACATATTTCTAATAGCTATAATTACAGTGATGTCACAAAACCACACCGTAAAATAAGAATATTATCTGCATAAATAAGTGTAAATGTTTGGATATGTTTTATGTATAGCATTGTATTAGGTACGTTATTATTTATGTGTAAATTGTTTGTAAATTATTACTATTATTTTAGATCAGTTGGAATTGTAATTTTGAAACAATGTTTATAATTAATGAGCTATTTTACTTTAATTAAACTATTTTAATTCGAAACCATGATATTTTGATACAGTTTCAAAGAGTAAAATCCTAACTTTTATCTCTACTAACAGATAACAAAGTGTCACTTTTCGTAAATTATTTTTTCCCTCGGGAAAAAAAGTGAGTACTATTTTTTAACACCAAATTTCCCTCAATAATTTTCTAATTCTATTGTAATATGATTTTTCAATATTAAATCGTCATTTATTTCGTCACAGAAAAGAATAGTGTATTATACACGTATTATCCGCACCGCGTCGGGAGACAACACACCTCAAGCTAAAATCTAGTACTTTTATTTTTAGAAGTAATAGGAATAGGTTTTATTACCAAGTGAATTTAAATTTGAAGGTCTAGTGGAACCCACTTTCCCTAAAAACACGGTAACTTGTTGCCTTTTGAATTGAAAAATTTGAAAACCAATTTTTATTTAAAATCCTTTTCAACTGAACACGTAAAAACAAGTAGATACAAAAACCAATAATTTTGCGTTTCTGAACTCTAGTGGTATTTCTCCCAGTATGTTCTACTTTATTCCTAACGAAGTTATTAAATGACAAACAAATGTCAACATTATTATTTGCAAGTTAAAAATAAAGTGCAAGCATAATTTGTAAAATAATTGTTTCTTATTTATCTAACACCGACCAAACCAAACTGTTTTAACAAATAACGCTTCGCATGTATTTTAGTAAATTATTAAAAAAACATTGTCATTAAAATCCAAGATATGTATCATCAATGGTATTATTCATAAATGAAAAATTCGTCACTTTTAATTACTAGTTAATACGTTTACTAAATATTTGAAAACGTTGCAACATTGTATTGACAAAAGTAAATTTTACGGATTGTATGTTGCGCCATTTTTACAACGGTGGAATAAATTGAACTATTCTATTTCAAGAATCGTACACATTATAACTTAGCGCTTCAGTACAGGTGAAAAAGTAAACAAAAACGCAACCCAACATGCATATGTGAATTGCATCCGTGATACAAGCAAATACAAGCGGTTGACTATCTTTACCAATATTTCAATCAACGGTTTGGTGCAAATAATTGAGAGAAACTGTGGTTGTGTGTTTTGAAAACTTATGGCAGCCTGATGGTATAACGTCTGGACTTTTTATATTGTAAGTTAGGTTGCCCTCAACAAAAACTCTGGTTATTGGTGATAGCCAACGTTTCGCAAGTTAAACTTCTTAAACTCGTAGCGTTGCATAAAACAAAGAATAGTTTAAAGATTTACATTATTGCTTAAGTGTAAATTCTTAATTGTGTAACGATTAAAAAATGTAGTTTAAAATTATAGGTGGCCAAAATTTAAGGTAATAAAGTACACTGACGAAATTTTATACAAAAAAAGTATTAACACACTGTACCATTAGTTATCAATAGCAAAAGAATGTGTCAAAAATGTGTTACAAAAATGAGCAAGTTGAAATTTACAAACAATGTATTTCTAATTATCCATTACCATCGAAATGTTGATCTTACATTGTAGTAAATAATTGTAGTATAAAGCCTGGTCCAGACGCAACGCTTCTGCACAGGAAAAATGTGTAGTTTTGAGACAGCGCGGAGACGGCACAATTGCAACGATAAAATAGGTCGGACGTCATAAGTTATCCATTTATTTATTTATTTAATCGTATGGTACATTTTAAATATTGTATTCTGATGTAAGTGTTATGTATGGTACCCCAGAAGATCAATATAAACATGTATAGTGTAGTGACGAAATTGTGTGCAATTGTGGATTGGTTCGTCTTGGCAAAGCCTTTGCCATTTAAGTTATCCATGATTTGCGCAGACAAGACGCTCACTCCGTTTTATATACCTTTTATTCATAATTTTGTGAGAACAACGTACTTAATTTATTGGGTTATATAAAAGTATTCCATGTATTTGGCATAAAAAATTAAAAAAACAAAGTCAAAAATAATGGTCAAAAAATGTGTTTACTGAAAAGAATTGGTAAAAGTGAGAAAATCTCATCAACTTGGAGCTGGAGAGTAATATTCCCTCTCTAGTCACCAAAACCGCGAAAAATAAACGCAAGATATTTACCGTGTGAACGCTCTATTTTTGCAATGTTTTCACTCCGTTTAAAACTGCACAAAAAGGGTTTTTACCTGCACAGTTCAAAACGTTGCAGACAAAACATTGTGTCTGGGCAGGAAAAATGTGCAGTTTTCAGAACTGTGTGGATACGGCACAATTGCAGTGATATCATAGGTCGCGGGGCATAGGTATTCATGATTTACGCAGCAAGACGGAACGTATAGGCGCCCACTCCGTTTTATATACCTTTTAGTCGTAGTTTTGTGACAAATATCAGATCTTTGGCAATGTACCCAGGGGTTTCTTACTCCTGTTTGTTGGGTTATATAAAAGTTTTTTTATGTATTTAGAATAAAAAACAAAAAAAATATCGCAAGCAGGTAAACAGTTAGTTCCTTGAGGATTGTTTACGGAAAAGAATTAGCAAAAGTGACAAAATCTCATCTATCTGGAGATGGCGAGTAATACTTCCTCTATAGTCAACGTCACTAAAACTGTGCAAAAATACACACAAGATATGTACCGTATAGACGCTCTATTTTTGCAAAGTTTTTCATTCCGTTTTAAAACTGCACAAACAAAACGTAGTGCAAAACGTTGTGTCTGGACGAGGCTTAACGCATGTAACAAATGCATGGGTTTAATACTATTGAACTGTACAATTTGTTTTGTATGTACACTCATGAAATTTAAAACTTGGACACCACAATTTCTGTAAACAAAAGTTTGCACATTGTGAAGCGGGCTTCAGAGCATCATTTACAATTCTAACAGCAGGTAGTCTCAGCAGGGGTTATCTTATAGAAGGACTGTAGAATGAATCATTACACTAAGCACGTTTTAGAAAATAGGTAATTTACGTTGCTTACTTAATTTTTTTCTTTAAAGAATATATTTGAAGGTATCGCTAATTAAACACCATAGCTCGATTAATTATCGAATCAAAATTTTGTTTAGGAAATGTTTACAAAATAAAATTAGAAATAATTTTGATTTAAAAACGTCTACAAGCAATAACTTTTAAATTAAATCAAAAACTAAACATGGTTATTTGGGTTGACTGATTATTACTTATTTTTAAATAAATCTAACCTACTAATTATTGTAAGTTATTAAAAAATCATTAAACTCTCTATTCATAATATTTAGTCCTTACAAAATGTATATTTTATGACGTTTCATTTTTTCTGTAGTTAATATAAAAAGTGAAAATAAAAACTAAGGCAATTCTTATTGTCAACGTATATATTTAGTTTTTTGACAAGAATTTATTACATAATTATAATTAAGATACCAAGTTATAGTTTAAAATTAAATGAAAACGTTTTTTTTAAATAAAGGTATTACTATATAAATAAATATAAGAAATCAATAATGGGTGTGACCTCCATTATTATTGATACATTCTTGGAGGCGTCTGCTCATTGACGCTATCAAGGTATCAATATAATTAATATTAATCGTTTCCCATGCGGTATCAATGGCTGCAATTAGTGCATTACGGTTTACTGGTATAAAATTTGGCCCTTGTTGTCTTCGGATAACAGCAAGTATTCGAGCCCAAACATTTTCGATAATGTTAAAATCTGGGCTTTTGCTGGCCAGGGTAACAGCTCCAAGTTATTTGCTTGTATCCAGTTGCGCACAACCTGCGAAGTATAGGGTCATCATATCCCGATAGTTAATTATCGAATGTTCCAAGAAAATATGTGTAAATAGTAAATGGAATCTACTAACGTAACGTTAAGTCGTTAATTATAGTTACATAACTCTCCTTTCATAAGATATAGTTCATATTAATATGCTTATTGTAAAGCTTCGTACACACCTGAACAACAAACCGAGGAACAAACAGAACAACGAACCGAACGGCAATCGGAACATTAATTTGGACGGTGCTACGTACGAATTTTAGAACAGATTCGCAAGTCCTGATTGTTCCACGAACGGTTTGCGGCGTTCCCGCAACTTTGTCGGTTTTTCTCCGACATCAAAGAAAATGCGCGCGAATGCGTTTGCAGGTTTGGACGAATCTAAACAAAACGGCGAACAAACTTATGCGGGAGAATTAAATTATTTATTTTTTTGTCCTCCCTTTTGTGGGTTTGTTGTGTTTTAGGTAATATTATGGAGTTGACAGAAGAAAAAATGTTTTAAATTAATCAGTGTTTAAGAATGCAAGAAAAAATAATGTCCCTATTAGCATCATTTGGGCAAGAAATTTCCAAAATAAGAAAAAAGCGAAGTAAATTATAATTTTTTACTCTTCTTTGTGCGTAAAGATTTGGTTGGCACTATCTTCTTGTTTTCCGCAATTTTCTCTTCTCTGTTTGAGAAGGGGTAGTATGAACCAATAAATAAAGTAAGAAATGTAAATTCCATTTTAGTTTAAAATTTCATGTATTGAAAATGCCACCTCATCTCGGTGCTGATTTGAAAGCGCGGATTGTTTGGAATTAGCGGCGGGCCGTAGCGTGCGTAAATTTTACGTATGTTAGATATGCCAAAAGCACCGTAGGGCATTAACGAGTAAAATGGAATCTTGAACACACTTTGAAAAGAGCCATCGGAAGTGGTAGACCTAAAGTATCTACACGTGCTCAAGATCTCGAGTTGTTTCATTACGTATAGAACAACCATTTGCTACATACTCTAGGGCTATAGCAGATACACATTTTCCCGGATGCCGTATAACTGCACAAAAAGATTAAAAGATGGGAATAAAGAAGTATAATGCTGCTGCGAAAGAAGTTCTCAGTGACGAAAATATGAGACGTCGTCTGGAATTTGCAAGGCGATATGTGAACGAACCTTTGGAATTTTGGAATCGAGTGATTTTAGCGACGAAAAAACGTTCAATAGCCGCAACGATGGACCACTAAAAGTTTTAGAATGGAAGGAACTCGTTACGAAAATAATCACATATGTCCTAAAAACGAAGTGGTTATTTTTCTGTGAATGTGTGGGGTTGGGTTAGCGCGCGGGGTCCAGGAGTTTGTTGGGCTATCGATGGACGTCTTGATTCTGCTGCGTATTTAGATATTTTGAAACTATTATGAAACCTTCAGTCGAAGTGTTTTATCCAGACGAAGATTATATTTTCCAACAAGTAAGTATTCTTATTTCACTATACTTTCTCCAAAAATAGTTCGGGATCTGTTGAATTAACATTTTCATAATGTATTTTGTTGTTAAAGGACAACGCCCCTATTCATACTTCGCAGGTTGTGCGCAATTGGATACGAGAAAATAACTTGGAGCTGTTACCCTGGCCAGCAAAAGCCCAGATTTTAACATTATCGAAAATGTTTGGGCTCGAATACTTGCTGTTATCCGAAGACAACAAGGGCCAAATTTTATACCAGTAAACCGTAATGCACTAATTGCAGCCATTGATACCGCATGGGAAACGATTAATATTAATTATATTGATACCTTGATAGCGTCAATGAGCAGACGCCTCCAAGAATGTATCAATAATAATGGAGGTCACACCCATTATTGATTTCTTATATTTATTTATATAGTAATACCTTTATTTAAAAAAAAAGTTTTCATTTAATTTTAAACTATAACTTGGTATCTTAATTATAATTATGTAATAAATTCTTGTCAAAAACTAAATATATACGTTGACAATAAGAATTGCCTTAGTTTTTATTTTCACTTTTATATTAACTACAGAAAAAATGAAACGTCATAAAATATACATTTTGTAAGGACTAAATATTATGAATAGAGAGTTTAATGATTTTTTTTTAATAACTTACAATAATTAGTAGGTTAGATTTATTTAAAATAAGTAATAATCAGTCAACCCAAATAACCATGTTTAGTTTTTGATTTAATTTAAAAGTTATTGCTTGTAGACGTTTTTTAAATCAAAATTATTTCTAATTTTATTTTGTAAACATTTCCTAAACAAAATTTTGATTCGATAATTAATCGAGCTATGGTGTTTAATTAGCGATACCTTCAAATATATTCTTTAAAGAAAAAAATTAAGTAAGCAACGTAAATTACCTATTTTCTAAAACGTGCTTAGTGTAATGATTCATTCTACAGTCCTTCTATAAGATAACCCTGCTGAGACTACCTGCTGTTAGAATTGTAAATGATACCCTTAAGCCCGCTTCACAATGTGCAAACTTTTGTTTACAGAAATTGTGGTGTCCAAGTTTTAAATTTCATGAGTGTACTGTGTTTAACATAGGCTTGTGATATTCAATGCAAAATTTTCACAAAACAAAGTTTATAATAAAGTTTAAAAGCTAAAGAACTAAATGTTAAAACATGTTATAATAATAAGTTCATCCGCCACAATTTGTAAAGCACACATTTATATAACGTGGAATGCTATTAATAAAGTGATTACAATATTGTCCCAAGCTTCTTAAAGCCGTAATCATCTAGTGGGTGTGGTAAATTATCCAGTCGCCCACCGATCGCATCCCATACATGCTCAATGAGCAACAAATTAAGTGATATCAAGCAGGCCATGGAGGACAGTAATGATATGTGCTGTTAGAAAACTTTCCAGCTACAGAAATATAGAAGCACATCAGTTTTAGCATATTGGTAATGTAACCAGCTGCCTTTAAGTCAATGAAGACTAAGAATGATCTAAATACCTGAGGTGAGGGTTTCAAAACAAATATTCAATTTTTACGTTTTCCACGCACCCGTCTGACCTTCTTACGACTATCGTTGATCCACAACCAAATCGAAAAGTAAATCGTGAAAAGAAAGACATAAAAATGGAAGACATGACCGCAGTCAACAGAACCTTTTATTTATAATTGGTAATGTTGTTGAAAATTTGTCTCTCGTGATCAAAAGTATTAAGCGACGTTTTTTGCTAGGTCTCTAGTTTTTTCGGTCGTCCAGATCTAGGTCGACATTATTAAACTCTTTCCTCGGCCACGTTCAAAAAACAGTTAGAAAAACAAATGTTAATGTTAATGTCAACGTACTTCTCAAGTTCAGAAAAATTGTAAACAAACAATTTGCTAAAACAGTTAATTATATTCGGGCTGGTTTAATTATTCAAATTTATTGTTACTAAGTGCCAATATACACAACAAAAAAACTACAACTTACTACTGACTAGAGGTTATTCAACTTGATGTGAAGGAATGGAACTCTAAACTTCTGCGTCTATCTGTAACAAAAGGAAAAACACCAAAAAACTATACTCGTCACTTTGTTTAATAAAAGTAGACGCTTATAATTTAATAAAATTGTTCAACAAATTTCAAGTGCAATTTTGTGAAAGTTAGACATGGCATTTTAAAATAAACAAAAATGTTTAATTATTATTAGATGGAAAACAATGCAAGAAAAAGATGTGGAAACCTGCTAAACATAGAGTATAGTTGGTCTCAAGATGGTCACAACCGGTAGCGAAATTAAATTTTATTTTTAAGAATTATGGATATTATGGTAAACGAAAACGTAAATTCCATTTAATATCCTCTCGGGAGCTGTATGGAAAGCTGTCAAAAAGCAATTTGCGTAATTACATACTCTTAAAGAATGAAATCATATCGGTCTACCAGAAGATAACTGTTTAGCTGAGAGTAAACGGTAACCGCGTGTGTTCTATTAGATAAAATAAAAAGGTAGTTTGTTTTTCTTGTTTTACAATGTTTTTTTCTTGTCAGACTTTTACAAATATTGTTTATAAGAGACAATATTGAAACAGACGGAATTTTTTTGATGAAGAGCCCTTGAAGGACACAAACACATTTTCATTGAAATTAAAGTTTTTCGCAAATGGACCAAAGCAAGTGCTAAGGTAGTAGGGTTAGATGTCAAAGCAAAATTATAAAATAGTTGACGGGCAAATTAATAAAAACTACAAGACGCAACAGTTGCAACTACTTAGGAATTGACAGGGGTATCATTCCAAGTTAATTGGAAATTTGAGGAAAACTTTCCACAATGCAACATTCGGTGCCTAAAGTTGGGAAATACGATCAGTGAACAACCGCAATACACAGCATCTCTGGAGCACTCTCTATTACCAATAAATGAACGTTCTAATTGGCTTGTCACACAAAAATAAATATTCTGATATAACAAGACGTTGATATTAGTCAAGTATTTTTAATACGTTTAAAGTTTAAGTCTATTTGAAAGAAATTAATACTGTAATTCTGTACTTGGAAATCGTAATATTGTAACATCGAAAGATCGTATCTTATGATCGATCGTAGCGGAACTTTACAGATCGGTATTATATGTGATACCGTAGGTCTCGCAAATTTTTTAATGTCTGTGTAAGGATTTAAGAAAAACCTTAAATACTAACCAGAATCTGTAACTTACAGTAACACACAAAAAATTATTTCCTGTAAATCCTTAATTGTTACAGACAGTTCTTAAGAAATTTGACAGGATACGATGTTATCATTTTACGATATTACGATTTGTAAGTACAGATATGCAATATTAGTTTCAATGAAAATAGTAGCTATTTTATCAAATCAAATCAAAACAGCTTTATTGTCACTGAAATTTACAACATTTCTTAACAAAGCATAATAACAAAAATAGAAAATAGAAATAAAGTGCATTATCGTAAATTTGTTTGTAAAAGCTGGTAGGTGATTGTATAATATTATACCACTATACATAATAGAGTTTTAGTACATTCTAGATTCGGAGTATCTAAGCTAAGGTTGTAAGAAGAGAAAAATTGTGCAAATGGTTATGAACAGAAACTAACGGTTTCTAAAATGCATAATGCCGGAAGAGTTAAAATTTTGAATTTTTTAAATATTTTTGACAATAGTCTTTTTTTCAGAACGAAAATGTGTCTGAGAGCTCTATTTTGTAATTTACATACTACGTTAAATCTTCTCCTCCCAAAACGGCAATGCATATCGCAAAGAGATTCAAAAAGAACTAGCTGTGGTTACATTTAGTTCACTAAAGATTGTTTTTAATGCATAGCATGCAGAAAACAACTTATTAACTAATGTATCAATGTGAGGCGATCATTTTAGAGAATTGTCTAAATAAGACCTAAAACTTCCTCCATTTAGCAACCAAGAATTATATTATTGCCGTCTAACACTGTTGGATCAAATTTTCCTTGAAACACATGGCCTTGGTTTTTTTACTGTATTTAAACTTAAGCTATTTGAGTCACGCCACATTTTAGTGCCAGAAGATCTTTTAATTGAATTTTGCAGCGATTTCGATTTTAAAACCTTCCACGTGATGCTGGGGTCATCTGCAATATTGTTATTTTGCTGTTGACATTCAAAGTTGTTAATAAACCAAAGTAGGATTGGTCCAAAAACCGATCCTTGTGGAACTCCATGCATAACATAATTTGCATTTGAGTTTTAATTAATGTCTTCACTAACTATTTCCCAATTGGTTTGAGTGCAAATTTTTCAAAGTTCGCGTGAGAAAAAGTTCGTTTAAATAAAGGTTTCTGTTTAATTTGTTTATGATGTAAGGGGATCTGTGTATATATTGCTTCATGATTTGAGACACCTAAAGAAAGAATTATATATTTAATGGTACAAGTGTCATAGTCAGATAAAACCCGCCAAAGTCAAGAAAAGTCTTATGTTAGTTCTAGTAAAACCTTCAAGCATACATTTTGTGGTCATCAAAACGGTTTTGCATTTAATCAAATATTTTCTGAATTTAGCAGACAAAAAATAATAAAACATATTTCTTAAACAAGTTGTTGTATGATGGTGCTCATGTGACTTATTTAGCTTAAAAATATGTATTTATGTATTTTTGAAATGCAGTTCATTTTAGTTCACAGACGTGTTATTACAGTTACTGCAATGGTATTGGCTGGCTTAAAATTATATAGCATCATGTAAACAGCACTAGCATGTTCCAAGCGATGACATCAAGTCACGAGAACTAATGGGACAGTATCTAGTTTATTAGCTTGATATCCTGGCTTTTAATTCAGTCTCGTGTATTCCAGACTACTTACAACGAGTCATCGAAGACAGTGAACGTACAAAAATTACTATTGCAAACAATATCTTAGGCTAGATATTTCATGAGGAACCACTGACTTCAAAAGCATTGATGCCGATAGTCTAGAACACGCTCGAAGTTCTGGTGTAGTAGAAAATAAACAAGTTCAGAGAATGGGTATTTCTGACAAGAATAACTGTGTTATAACTATCAGTAGTAGGTATAGTGTATTTTGTAAATGTAAATGAATGATCAAAAAACTCACTGTATAATGTGATTACATAAAATTGTTTTAAAAATTAATAGTACGCAACATTAGATATTTTGATTAAAGGAACTCTAATTTTAGCTAACAATTGTAAATCATAGCATCAAGTAAACTATTTACTTTAAATTTAACCTCAGAATGGATTTGAAGTGATATAATTTATAAAGCGAAAGTTCAGTGTACATTAAATTATAGTGACTTCGAAGAACACATTTTCCTATGAATATTTAATTCATCCATTAATATAATAAACTTCAAATTAAATAACCTTCTAAGCACTAAAATTGTAATTAAAAAAATTTGAATATATTAAAATAAATAATTTACATCATTTGTTACTATTAATGTTTTTTTTATATATATATATATATATATATATATATATATATATATATATATATATATTTTTTTTATATACCTAATTTCGTTTTAATTTTTTTTTTTATAACTCGTAGCATTGATTATAGTCAATGCTCGTAGTCTAAAAAAGTATAGGCTTGATTATAGTCAGCAACACGTAACTGAACGAAGTACAACA
>JALBCR010000496.1:0-133715 GCA_030710515.1 Abscondita cerata | reverse complement strand
CCGATTGATTATTTTAACAAAGTGGATGTTTTTAATGGTACAAAAAAGTAGCTCTACTTTACAGCCAGCAATGAGTGCGTAAATCGTCTTTTTAAGACGACTGATGAGCACCTAAAAATATACGTTTTTCGAACTGAAGTATTACACTTTTAAAATTTTTGTTTCAATTGCAGCACATGACCAATAATTACGTATAATAAACATTCGGTTTAATCAATTATAATTAAAATCATTCGCTACTAATCATAACTATTTGATACAGTGAATCTCCAAAGTACGCACTTAGAAATGACTTAGGGTTTAGTTTTTGTCTTGGTTTAAAACCCCAAATAACTCCCATTGGCGGCGGTGAAGGGCTTTTTCGCACATGTCAAATTTGAAATGTTAATATTAAAATATTCAAAAATGGTGTTTTTTTGAAAATATATCAGAAATAGGCATTAAGTAAAAATGGTTTTTATTTTAGATCCTATAACCCGCGTTTCAGTTCCAATACTGACAATTTTAATTTTAGTTTCAATTTCATACAAAATTAGAAATTTGTGTCTCAAATTGTCTTTTACGCATAATTTTGAATTAATGAAGAGAGTAAAAATTTAAATTACATAAAAAGAAGTAAAACAGCAAAAAACATCTTCCGGAATTGGACCGAGGACGTTTTCGTTTGAACAATGACTCCGGCCGTGGAAGCCTCAATTCTTACAGAACTAAAGCATTTAAAAACTGATAAAATATCAAACATTTCTAAATGCACTGTATAAGGACAGACACTTGAGGAGTCCCTGATCTACAATTTCCGGCAATAAACAGTTAAAATAAAAATACTCTAATCTTGGTCGCGGATTTTGTCTACTAAAATAGTTCCATTCCCTGTTTCGCAGCTTTTTTGTCCAAACTACAAAGTAACAATAATTTCTCTCAGTAATTTGAAGTTGTCCTTGTACTTGCATAAAGTATTTATCACTTCTCTTGAGTTTCCACTCATTATTCTTGTTACATTCAAGAAATTTGATTTTTTGCCAAAGCAGCTTCAATGGGTGTATATTCTGGAGAAAGTTTTGATCCTAGCGGACATTTAATTTCTATAAGGGAATCTTTCACCCATGATTGCATCTGGACTAGCTGCAAATATTCCCTTGTATTTATCAATAAACACACCACACTGCCGTGGTGGTGGCAATTGTGGGAAAGAATTTTAAAAAGTGCATTTCCTTCGTTGCTGTTGCCCCATCGAGTATAATCGTTGCCTTGAAACCGCTTGTACAACATTTCTATAAGCACTTTTTCACAAGATGTTGTGTTTTCTCAAACAACAGATTCGCCCGAAGTACGATGCTGTCAACCGATTTGCGCGAGCTTCAATCCAAAGTGGATTAGTACTTTGACCCACAGTACTTTTTCAATCTCTAAAATATCATCGAGGCTTTTTTTCATGGTTTCCAGAATGTTGTCTTTGTTTTGGTAAATTCAGTATCATCCATATCTGGTGCTAGCAACAAAAATTCGCATCTTCAGCTGGTCCTCCATAGTCCAAGTCTTTGTTCAACCTTGGTTTTTTAAATTTGGTCCTAGTAGTAGTCCTAAAATAATTTAAAACGTATAGTATATAGATCACATTAAACTATATAACATTTACCTAAACAACTGTCTTCTTAACTTTCTTTTTTAGCATTGTTCATTATTTTGTCACATACTTTTTTGAATTTTAGGGGGACTTCTACTATTACTAAGAGCTTTGTAAATTAGACGATGATATTCTCCCCAGAATTGTAGGATAAAGCTGCACCATTACATCTTGCCTCGTAACTTCCACTAAGAGAAAAATTTATTCTTCTCGGACCTCCAACAAATTTACAAACGATGGAGTTATATAGTTCAGCGACATTTGTATCCATGTTTGTCAATAAACTTGAAGCATTATTTATAATGCGCTTCAAATGGGTGAGGATATCATCATACAACCCAATCTCTCATTGTCTCAACATAGTTGTCTTTGTTGTCTTTGCTTTGTCCATCACATGCTATATCAGCACATTTCGAGTGATCCCCAAATACATACAGTTGTTGATGTCCCGCAGTAAATTAGTTATTTTCTCAGAAAAGGGTATTTCTTGACAAATCCAGTGTTCTACCGCTTTTTAATTCCGCTTCGAAGCCTACTCACATTCGCCTCTAATTTTCTTCTCATTGTAATAGGGACGGATTTATTTTTTGAAGAACTACGCATCTTTTTAGTTAACTCAAACATTTTGCTACAAAATTCCGATATAGAAGGTTGCAACATTCAATTTTTCGTACAATTAATTTTGGTTCATACGGCCTAGTCTCAAGTAGTTTTCTATATAAACTACTATCACCATCTCCAATTAATTTAGCGTACTTTATACCGTGAATTTCTACGTTTCTATTGAAGCCCCTCAACTAAAATATCCGTTTCCATGGAAGTAGATGAATTAGTTCAATTCTTGTAGCAATTGTGGTCAGGTATCGGTAGTTTACGTACTTCATTTCGTGCACATAAACAACAATATTTATTTCGATTATTCTAAATATAAAATTTTTCTAGTACGGTGGCCTATAAGAACCTCTATAAGAGCGTCTTGCACCATGCTCCGTCGCCTATCACTGTAATAAGAGGATATCCTTCTTCGTCAACTTCTCCAACTCTCGAGCTAGCCTATTTTCTTCCTTGCCTGCATCCTCCATGCTTTTCCAAGCTGTTTCACAAAATTTTGAAGTACTTTGTCGTGATTTACAGCATAAGTTCCTGCCGCCATACAGGAAATATCTATAGTTGCTAAAAATTCTTGAACTTGCGAAAACCCGTTCCTGTGGAAACTGCTGCAAGGACAGCGGCTGTGTTTACATCTAGTGTGTCATCACAAGTATCGTCTGATGATATTTTAATAGTATTTTTGGCACATTTACATTTAAAAAATCACTTCTTAATCCATGTCGAAGTTCGGATATTATACACATGTCTTCAATACCACAATCGAAGGGGCATGGCGAGGTTGTCCTAATATTTGTTGAAACAAAAGCCAATGTTGACTATTCTTCTGCCATTTAAGCGAATATGGCGCATCTTCTGTTAAACCTTCTTTCTCGACATCAAAAAACTTCTGAACGC
This sequence comes from Abscondita cerata, assembly GCA_030710515.1. Taxonomy (NCBI): domain Eukaryota; kingdom Metazoa; phylum Arthropoda; class Insecta; order Coleoptera; family Lampyridae; genus Abscondita; species Abscondita cerata. The sequence goes on along the minus strand of JALBCR010000496.1, from coordinate 130,585 downwards.
AACTCGTTCCCATCATTTTGTTTGATTCTACTTGCTCATGCACAATGTTGATATTTTCTTGTATTATGGATGTCGTCGGTTGATCAATTTTTAAAATCGTAGATGATACTGGTGGGGCGACTGCTTCATCTCCCAATTTCTTTGTATTTGTTCTGTTTCCTACATAAAACAGGTACATTAAGTATAAATAAATAAGTAAAGTTCACGCAATGTTTTTAAATGTAAACTAATTCCACGTATATCTTACGTTTTATGTAAAAATGTATAAAAAAAAACACGCGATAATAATATTGTGGTCATACTTACATTTGTCGAATAGAAGCTAGTCTTCGTCATCTTTTTCGTTTTTGCTCAAGCATGGCTTAGTTTTTAATTGAGAATAATGACCCATTTGACAATACACAACACACATCACACACTCCCACACACGTAATTAGTCTAAATTTTACATATAACTTATAACAACCTTTTGCTATAACACCGCCCACACGGGTAAGCTGGTAGCACCACTGCGGACTATTAAATAAACTGTAGGGAAGTAAGTCAAAACGGGACACCTACGCGGTAACTGTTTTTGCATTCACTATCAGTAACTAGTGATAACTGCTGTAATTTTAATATTTCTTACAAATGTTTGATGTTATCAATTTCTATATTTTGACACAAGTTTGCTTAAAAACCATAATCGCCGGTACAAAAGAAATGCTGTAGTTTCTGCTTAAAATTTTTTTCATTCACACATCAAATATCACATTGGCGATTTATGTAGTCAAATTCTGGGTTCCTAATTTAATGATGGCACTAGCGATTTTGAAAAAAATTGATTTCTTGCAATTTAGAATATTATTTCTGTAAAATCGGTGAAACATTTGTATATTTATATCTATCTACCTAGTAAAATGCACTACAGAATGAAGTGTAACGAGATATGTACTTAAAATAAAGTGATACATTAATCAGCTCAAATGAAAATGTAATATGATCCCTTATTCTTGTCAGTTGTGGAATTTTATTCGAGTTTTCAGAGTTTACTGAGTTGCCAAATCCAATTACAGAGATTGAAGAGTGTTTCCTAAAAACACATTTGCTAAACAAGTAATCTGAGGATTGACGTTTGTAGACATATATTGGGGGGGAAAACGTAAGGGAAAAAGTAACACTTTAGACTTTTGGTCACGAAGTGTTCAACCGCCTTAACCAATCTGTGTAAGGAAGGAGTTATCAGGTCTTTTCGTCTTAAATTAATATTGGTGTACATTTGGTGCAAAATTGTATTTTTATATAAATAGGTAGGTACAAGAGAAGTTATGATATATAATACGAGGATATATTGAAAAATTCTTAGCCTACTATAGAACCAAACAAAATTTCAATGTCAAAATATTTTATTACTCAACATATTCTCCTCTTAATTGGATACATTTATTACAGCGACCTGCAACGTCTCTAGACCTTTCAAAAAATGTTTCTTCTTGCTCTGCAAACCAGACCTCCACAGCTTCTATTACCTCCTTGTTGGAAGAAAATGTACGACCTTTTTAACTTTTTTTAGTTCAGGAAGGTGAGAGCGGAGCCAAATCGGGTGAATAATGGGGTGTTCTAGTAATTCAAACCCTAAATCACGAATTTTTGCATGGCAACATGAGATTTGTGTGCAGGGGCGTTGTCCTGCAAAAACAAAACACCTTTGGATAGCTTTCCGCGTCTTTTCTCTTTAATATTTTCCCGTAGAGTGGTCAGTAATGTCGAATAGTAATCTCCAGTTATTGTTCTACCCTTATCCAAAAATCAATCATGATTACTCCATGGCAATCCCAAAAACTGAAGCAAGAACTTTTCCAGCAGATTTTTGGACACAAAACTTCTTAGGTCTTGGAGAACCAGAGTGTCGCCATTCCATCGATTGTTGCTTTGTTTCTGGATCGTAGAAATGTACCCAAGTCTCATCCATAGTAACAATTCGGTTTAAGAAGTCTACATCGTTTTCAAATCGAGCACAGATCGAACGCGATGCTTCTACCCTTGCACGCTTTTGGTCAACATTCAAACATTTGGGGATCCATTTTGCAGCAATTTTTCTCATGTCCAAATTGACGTGAACCATATGATGAACGCGTTCGTATGAAATATTCAGTGCTTCAGATATCCGTTTTAGCCCAATTCGACGGTCTGATAAAATCATGTCATGAACTGCATCGATATTTTCGGGGACTGACACAGAAACTGGCCTTCCCGATCGGTCATCATCTTCAATGGAAAATTTACCTCTTTTGAAGCTTGCATTCCAATTTTTGACGGTCGCATACGAAGGACATTGATCACCAAGGGTATTAAGCATATCTTCGTAAATCTGCTTACCTCTTAACCCTTTTAAATACAGGTACTTGATGATGGCTCGATACTCCAATTTTTCGATTTTCACAATTTCGGTGGACATCTTTTTCATTTAATTTATTGCGTGACTCTGGTTTACTTTTTGACGTCAAACTTTACACTGACACTTCTAATAAGTTATTGTTCGTTGCTATGGTAACGCAATATTTTGTTTATGCAAGGAACTGGTCTAGGCTAACTAGATATCAATACATCCTCGTACGTATTGTAAGGCTATGTAAAATTCCACGATTCTTCATGTTTAACCAGTTAAATTTCAATAAGTTTAGAACTTGTGCGCCCACCTCCTCCTAATACCAAAAGATCAACCTAATGCACGAGTTCTGAGTTTGTTGAATTCATTCGCGACTTTTGTTAATACAAGGACCATATACCGGGCAATATCAGCATAATTAAATATGGAAAGCACCAATGACTCAGTTTGTAGTTTTTAACTTCTAAGGAAAAAAATTTTCTACTTCGGTATAACATTTTAATGTTGGCAAAAGCTTTTGTATACAAGAGTTTATATGCTCAACAATATTTAGTCCGGTATCAAGTAATACACCAAGATTTCTAACACTATCAGATTTTTCCAGGGTAACATCTTTAATTTTTAAAAAAAGATATACTATCAGAAACATTTACGTTAGTTTTTTATTTGCAAATACTATAAGTTTTCACTTAAGAGGATTATTTACTAGACCGTGTCTTTCACAGAACTCAATAAACAATATCAGCTCAGCATTCATCATATTAACGGATTTGGTGATGCCAAAGATTGCAAAAGAATAGTAAATTTGTAAATCGTCGGCATAATAATGTGAGGAGCACAGTTTTAGAACCGGTGGTATGAAACAGGTGTAAATACTAAATAGTAGAGGCTCCAAAATGGATCCCTGTGGAACACCACTATTAATTCGCAATAATTTAGACGTTTTGGTTGTAGATGAACTTGCTGAAATCGATTTGTTAAATAATTAAACAATAAGGTTACAGCACTGGGGTGTAAGCCAATGAATTTAAAAATAGATGATGCTAAGTTAGAATTTATTAAATCAAACGTTTTCCTGAAATTAAGAAACACTAACGGTGTTATAAGATTCTTGTCCAAGCCAGAATGAATATCATCAACGATCGTTAAGAGAGCAGATGCACAACTATGATCCCTACGGAACCCCGATTGATTATCAGGTAAAATATTAAATTGATTTAAATGAGATCTCAGTTGCAATTGAATTACACGTTCAAATACTTTTGGAAGAATTGAAATAGGACGTAAATCAGAGAAACTATTGGTGTCTGCTTTTTAGGAATCGGTTTATTAATTGCAATTTTCCAAAGGTTAGGTAAGTGTGATTTTCAAGGCAACAACTTATAATATGAGTGATGAAATGGGATACAATAGGGAGGCACAGTTTTAACATAGCAATATTAATATTATCGTATTCATCATGAATTACTACTAAGTGATAGTATTATGTCGATCACCGTTTTTCCGTAACCAAGGAAAATTTAAATAACTTAGGAAAATTAGTTTTATAAGACGATTGATAAAAAATTCATTAGTTCAAAGTCGATCGGTGTTTGTAAAGATTCGACACTATCAATGAAGTGATGGTTTATAGCTTCAACATCGTCTAATCCATCAGGGATAATAGCAAGATTAGATTTAACAAGACCTGCGCTACGTAGATTCTTCCAAATTTGTTTACTATCTTTAACATTATTCAATTTAAAGTTGAAATAAGCGAGCTTTTCTAGACGCACTGTTTTAGTTAATAGGTTTCTAGTTTCCTTATAGTATGCCCAATGCACAGGGGTCTTTGGTGCGTTTATAACGAGTTAGAGCATTGCGTTTTATCTTAGAACAAGCGAGTATTCTCCGTAATCCAAGGAGCAGATCTAACTCTCAACAGCTTAGTAACAAGGGGTATTAATAAGGTCTGAATCAAACGCCTCCGAATTAAAATGTAAATAATCTCGAAAGGTGACTTCATCAACAGGTTTCCTGGTTACTTCTAGACTCAATGTACATGAAATTGGGTAATGGTCAGCGATTAACAAGGAATCAACATATGTTGCTCCGTAACTAAAGAAGCATCTGATGTGATAATTAGATCGATAATACTAGAAGAGGTAGGAGTAACTCTGGTTGGGGAATAAATAACTTGCGTAAGATTAAATGTGTGTCAAAAACAGTTAAGAGTGAGTTGGTGTTTGAATTAACATTTAAGATATTTACATTAAGGTCTCCAAGTATTAATAGGTTTTACCCAACTGGGCAAAATAGTACTTAATCTGTCTTCGAATAAGTCAAAGAAGGTTGTATCACATGGTCGAGGGGGCGGTAGATGACACCTACGCACACATCATGTTTTGTTAATTTTATCCATAGTTGTTCTAACTTGGAATCGTGGTCCTTCATGAGATTGAATGTTATAAACTTTTTTAACATAGATAACAACACCGCCTTCCCTGGAAAAATTACGGTCATTTTGAGTTAATGTATATCCATCAATATACAGCATATCTGATGTTATAGAGGAATTTAGCCAAGTCTCAGTTATGCCAACAATATGAAAGTCTGAATAGACCATTTACATTAGTTTAGTTACATTTTCATCCGCGAGTTGGATTTCGTCGCACTTTGGTATATGACAGTCAAAATAACACGTTCATGAAATTATTTTCGACAAATATGAACGTCTCTGAGTTAAAATATAAATTGAGAGGATTAGGAGCGAAACGACGGGCCCCAAAATGTATTAGAAAAACGGTAAGTAATCAAAGTTGATATTTATTTGTAATTTCTATTTGTTAACCTCAAAGTACTAAATTCAAATAATGTTGTTCTACAATTTTGTTTAGTCTGAATACATGGACACGTTATAATTTAAATAAAACCTTATTTAATGCAACTGTGGCACCAACAATAGAAACAGCTGAGGAGTTTCCACCAGAAATTTTATTTAAACCGCTACATGTTTGTAGTGGTATTAAATTAATAACTTTTAAATGCATTCAAACATGGTTTTGGAACGACATGCCAAAAGGGCATGCAGAAAGGGCGCATCTTAGCTATGAAATTATTTATAAAATATACAAAGATTAATAAAATGGTAATACTTTTTACTTGAAAGGAAAATGTTGTGCCGAACAAAAGAAAACATTGGAATATAATGTAAGGGTGATAATAACAAAGACTGTGGGCAATGAATATTGCATTAAACAGTGCAATTGTACATGTCCTGCCGGTACAGGTTGGTCAGTAGCATGTAAGCACATTGGTGCATTTTGTTTTTCCTTGGAATATTTTTCCGAAACTGGTAAGTCTTACAAAATTCAGTCACCTTAAACCTTAATGTCAATTTTAGGAAAACTTCAGGAATATGTTTCGTGTACTTCTGAGGCAATGCTATGGAATAAACCAACTGGAAGAGGAGTGGACTTCATGTCCATATTTGAAATTACAGGACAACAAATCATTTGTAAATCAATTAATCAATAATAATATATGTTGTCCCTTTACAAATAGTAGAAAGGCAAATATGGATGCATATGAGAACGATCATTGTTATATGAAAGTAGTAGGTATGTATTACAGAATAGCTTTTTTCCAAACGTCTTCAATTATTATTTGGTGGGTTGCTACAATAATATCTATAAATTGGTCTATCAGGCATTGCGAGTTTTGTATAAGTGTAATGTTTTCTGAAATAACCTTGTTAATTAATATTTATTTTGTATTATAATTTTACACGTTTGGAAAATTTAGCATATATTATTCATAGTATAAGTGCTTTATGTGGTTGGTTCACTACGTTCAGCAGTCTACCTTACCCCAGCACATAAAGATTTGCTTATACTCCGATTAATATAACTTTAGTTATAGTTTAAAATTATCATAAATTAGGGTTTACACCTCAATAAGGGAATTGGAGATAAAAATTATGACTATTCCATAATTACTTCTTACTTACATATGGTTAAGTTATGTAGGTACTGAAAATAATCACCAAATAGAACCAGATTCACAAATTTCAAAATTAAAACCTCAGTAGACAGCAGTTGTCTTAAAACTGCGCTGCAAAGACAACTTAACGTGGAAATTAATGTACAACTGCCGTTTATTAATTTGGAACAACATGAACTACTTTATTTCAATAAAACATTGCAGTATGTATTCAAAATGCACTGGATATAGCTACGATAACTGTCAATCAGAACGATGAAACATGGAAAAGACACAGACGAAATCGTATAACTGCTAGCAGATGTTACGAATTATTTACATACTGCAGCAATAACAGTCCGAATTGGAAAAAAAATCGACAAATATATAAATTGTACTTTTATGGGAAATAGTAACACTGAGTATGGCAAAAAACATGAATGTGTAGCTAGAAATGTGATGAAAACCAGTATGGGAAAGTTTATGTTACAGGTCTTCTCATCAATCCATCCCTCCCATGGTTAGCATTTAGCCCAGATGGGTTAAAGATATATGGAGGAATGATTTATAAAATAATTGAAATTAAATGTCCAATACTTGGAGCGAGTTCTACTGTCAATGACATAATAAATACTTTGCCTTATATTAAGTACGACGAAAATCGGTTGTTCCCGTACTATCTGAACCCCAAACACAAATATTATGGCCAAATTCAATTGGGAATGGCAATATTAAATTTAGAAATAAGTGATTTTGTTGTATATAGTAGTTTTGATGGTAGTATTTTAGTTATCGAAGTAGAAAGAGATAACACCTTCATTGAACGTTTAATTTCAAAGTTACATTATGTATTCTATAATCATTTTCTGAAATATATAGCGATGTAGTAAATTAAATTGTATATATATATATATATATATATATATATTAAGAATAGCTTAATAATTATTTATTTGTAACAATAGAACGCTTAAGATTAATAAACATAAAACAGTTATACACTATTTCATTCATAATGTGCCATAAATGTTGAGGAATTCGATCAACAAGTATTTTATTTTTTTGCAGCCCCAATTAAGTTTTCGATGACTATTCTACGGTTTGCAATGATTCTAGTTTCAAGAATTTCTTCCTCAGTCAACTGACTACCTCGTTTAAATGGGGGTATGTTTAAATGCACTTGTTTGTCTTCCAACAGGTCGGATATATCAAAGCCTCTGTCAGCAAGAACAAAATCACCTCTCTGCAGCAAGTTCAATATGCCTGAAAGTTGTGAAATTTTTCTATCAGTTAGAGAACCTCCATAAATATCTGAAACAAAAGCAATTTCACCATTTTCGGTACCCCCAACAAGAACTTTGAAGGTATTTGTTCCATAATAACTGGAGTATGTTGCTTGTTGTACAAGTGGATCACTGCTGCGTTCAATGCGCATCTCGGTGCAATCTAACACTATTGTGTACTGTTCTGAAGATCGTGTTTTCATTTTCCAGATGTTTATTTCTTGAAAGTTTTTATAAATGTGCTTCGACCAATTAGTGATGATGTTTTGACCATACGCACATCAATATCAAAAGGCTGGCTAAAGTTGTATAATACAAATTAAGCCTGTACTTCATCAACATTATCAATAATTCATCATCATTAGATAATGCATAATGACATTTTGGTTATGAATTACCGAAGTAATGACAAAAAAATTAAACAAGCTTTTAGACAAACCAGTCATGTGTTTTAATTGGCTCTCATTTAAGAAATTTGATGATATTAATTGGGATCTTTTTAAAGTAATAGTGGTTTGAATTTCTATACTTCTGTTTCTGACTTTGCATACTGCAGTTTCATCATCCTGAACAACTTCTGTGCATATGTTATCGATTATATTTTCTTTAACAGGTGTGTTTTCCACTTGAGGTAATGTAGCTTTAGATACCTCTTAATTCATACCGTTTATATCGGCTGGAAATTACTTCTAGTGTTTTATCATATGCACGTCTTGGTAAATGTAATGATGGCACAGCACATTTATTTAATATTTTCCATTGACCTAAAGTAATTATTCGCGTTAATGAACAAAACAACACCATTTATCTTACCTAAACTAGTGACAGTATAGTCTTCTTTACAAAAATGTTTTTCGCACACTTTCGCATGTTTGGAAGGTTTTTTTCCAGTTTTTATAGCTATTACCCATAATTGTTTTCTCTTATGTTCTTCGGGAAATGAATGAAATTTATAGGACGTAGTTTTGGTGGTTGAATTGCAGCCAAATACACAACAATTATACGGCATTTTATATTGTATCCAAATGAGGTTATGATTTAATACCAAAGATTGACTACAACGACCTCTACATGTAAGTGGTCTATTGAAGACTAGCTGCCGTAAGGAGTCTAAATGTGGTAGTAAGGATCTTATATTTAAATGCACGAGTTTTAATTTGGACATTCTTAATCACAATTAATAAAATGTAACATTAAGACTTTATTTTATATTAGCTAAATTTCTACGCATATTATTAATAAATTTAGAACCGTAAGATAATGATATGAGAGCAGAAAAATGAGTATTATCAGAACGCGTGTATGCAATCAAAATCTGTTACACTAGTTTAAACTAAGCTACAGTACAAGTAAGGTGAGCTAACTTAAGAGAATTTCTAATATAATTAATATCAATAATAACACAAGAAAAAAAATTAAAAAATTTGCACTCGCAAAGCAAAAAAAAAATCAAAAGTTTTCAATCATATATAGCACTCGCGCAGAGCCACCAATTTATAGAATACGAATAAATAAATTTATTGTTTACTTAACATCGCATGCAGTTCAGCAATAGTCTTAAATTTAATTTTTTTACCATTGATCGCGGATTTAATAGTCCCATCTTGAGTTCAAATTGGATTAGGGGATACAAGTTTCTTAGCTTCCTTAAGTACAGCGAGACGTTTTGATCTTCACGTAAGACCACATTACTACCTTTCATCATTTTTTCTTTGAGAAAACAAGCTCTTTTTGTTGAACGCCGGCAGAACTTGACGATAATCAGACGAATAGCGTTACTACTCTAGCAGGCAAACGATGGCAAGTGTCAATATCAGATTTATTAATTTTAATATTTAACTTTTCAGAATAAAAGTTTGAATCACAACTGATGATGTAAGTTCATTAGTTCTATCAGGTACACCAAATATACGAATGCTATTCCTACGGGTGTATTGCTTCAAACCATCATATCTAATTTCCAGTGCATCCACTAATTTCTGACTAATCTTATCAACCAACGTATCTTTTAGTTTTTCTAAAAATCTGATTTATTAAGGAGTTGCTCTATGACCCTGGATACCAAGGAGTCTACAGTAGATTGATTTCTGGTACGACTTTGACTATCTCCGGTCATTGTTAATTAATTAATTGTACACAGATTACAGGAAACACTTCACTACTTACTATTTACACTAATGTAATTGAATAAAGGCATTAATATAGTTTTTATTGCGTTAATTTATAATTTACTACAGAGTACGAAAAATACGTCTACTCACTCATGTAGCATACTATTATAATCTTTATAATATATGTGCAACTGACAATATTAAGTGGCAATTTAATCTTCCATATGCTCCTCATTTTAGAGGCATATGGGAAGCGGCAGTAAAAAGTTGTAAATTTTACTTAAAACGAGTAATTGGTAATACTTACCTTACATTTAAAGAATTGTATACTGTTATTGGGCAGATTGAAATGGTCTTAAATTCCAGACAAATGTATCCAATATCTTTAGATCCCAATGACACCTTACTTCTTACTCCGTCTCATTTTTTGACTGGAAATGCTTTAACGATGATACCGGATCCAGATCTGAAACATATTAAAGTTAATCGATTATCAAGATACCAATTAGTGCAACAAATGTACCAACGTTTCTGAACAGCATGGTCGAAACAATTTTATCAAACCTTGCAAAGAAGAAATAAATGGGAATCTCCAAACATTAAAATCGACTCGATGGTTTTGATCAAAGAAGATAATCTACTTTCATGTGAATGGTTGACTAAAAGAATTTCCAAAATATATCCTGGTGAAGATAAGCTAGTGAAAGTGGTGACTATAAAAACTGTAAAAACGCCATTCGGTTTTTTGAAGCGACCTATCACTAAACTATGCAACGAATTATAATTTATTTAATTTTAATTAATTGAGAAATATATATATATATATATATATATATATATATATATATATATATATAGTTATAGACGGTATCTTGTTGAGCCCGATACGTTAACAGGCCGCTGTTGAGCCCAGTACCCCGCGCTTAAATACAGAACGCTGTGGAGCCCGATTATATACAGAAAGTATATTTAGAGTTCTTTCATGAGCCCCACAACGTTGCCAGTCCTTTCGGGCTCATCAAAGGTACTTTTATATAAGTTAAACGGTATTTACCATTTGTATTTGTTTCTACACAAGATGTATTTACATCCGTCAAACAATTATGATACATAATTAACTTATCATTTCTTCTTTTCTACAATTAAGAAATTCCGATAGTGACTAAAAAGCCTTTGTTAGTAAATAATTTTGTATTTCCTGTTTGAGTTGTTTAATAGTTAAATCACGTATATGTGATGGTAGTTTAATGTTTACACTTAATCTATACAATTATTTTTCTATTTTATCACAATTTCTCGTGTAATAATTATGAACATCTGATTTGTATGTAAAACTTTTACATATTTTTTTAGCATAAGTGATGCAATTAAAAATAAACAGTAACGGCAGTGTCATAATTATTAATTTAATAAAAATTGGCTTACAACCTTTTCTAAAAGCGATTGTTCCTAAAACACATAGAGCTTTACGTTGCAACGAGAATATTCAGTTTGATCTATAACAATTTGCTTAAATGATACTACAGTAATTTAAATGAGTATGAATTAATCCGAAGTATGTCATTTTGAGACATTTTGATGAAACACTGTCTTCTAAACGCATTAAAATATATATGTCACTGTTAAATTTTCTGGTCAATTGACTTATAGGGTCTGTGAATTGTAGTTTAGGATCAAGATTTATTTCTAAAATTTTTTTAGAGTTCTTATTCTGAAAATTATGTGGTCGAAGTGTAAATAAAAGTTTTATTGTCTTTATATTAGTATAAGATTTTTAGTAGAGCAATGTAAGAATTTTTAATTAATATCGCCGTGTCATCTGCGTATTGAATAATGGACGATTCATTTTGGAAATGTAAATGTAAATCATTAACATATATAAGAAATAATAAAGGCCCAAAAATTGAACCTTGAGGTACTCCATTACGCAAGAAGCGATTATCAATAAATTCTATTGCTTAAGTATGATCTGATGAGCGCAATACTAGCTTCATCAAAATTATAAAATGTTTTCAATTTATTTAGGAGATGTGCCACATAATCAAAGGCTCGAGAGATCTAAAAATGCTAAAACAAAATTATTTTGTTCAAAACTCTCAAGTATCCAATATGAATTCAATATAAAGTGCAAGCCAAGACTATTCGAGTTTTAAGTAATTTGATTAAATTAAGACTTTTAATTTAACTTTTACCATCGATACTTTTAAGTTCTAGAGCTTTATCTGGTTTATAGACAAAACAAAATTAGTTTTAATTCTCTTTGTTACCGACCCGACTGCAAGCGTCATTATAAATTGATCAGATTTATATGAAACGTATTCGATTTAACATTCATAAAGATAAAAACGTTAGTTATGTATCCCTAGTCAATTAATTCTTTTTGTATAAAATCCACTTTAATATTAAAGGTTTGAAAGCAATCGACGTGCCCCAGCTTTTATTTTTTATTTAGTTTGAATTTGAATTTAATACTTGATAGCAGTAGTACAAAAGTACCAAAATACTAATGTAATAAGTAAAATAATAAAGCGTACCTTGATACGCGTAATAAATAATATCATTCGTCTATTATAGTGTAGAACTTAAATTATCTAAGAACAAAAACGGAATTATAATAAATAATTGTAAAATGATGTTTCATAGTCGAACATAAATCTTGCAGAAAACTTTATTTTCAAGAAGTATCTATTCAATTTGTAACAAAAGATTATATTTTTAAAAATAGAGAGATTAACATATTAACGCTCGATTATTTGCAAAATAATTTTCTGCCAAACCAAAAAATATTTTTAATAACCTTTTTGTTGTTTTTCTGTTTGTTCTGTTTGTTTGTTTGTTTTCTGTTAATGAGCTTATTGAACACATTAGCAATTTTAATCCCCTAAACAAAGCCCATGCACTTTCTAATTATGGTACCCATTTCAATAACACAGGATGTAGTAATTCTAATAAGCCTTTTGTTATATTCATTACCATGTCTTCTTGGTTAATTTCAAAAATATTATCATTCAGTTCGTTTGTTCAATTTGAAGTGTGCAAATCGTGAGTTTTTATGTGCTAAAATGAATTCTAGAACTAAAAACTAGTGTCGATGGCTCTCAATTGTAGTGGTAAGTATTTCAAAATTTATCTTGCTTCATTTGTTGTTTTTTATTTCCTATAATATAATAATTCGTATACACATACAAATAGTGTGCTTAAACATTATTTATAAAAAGTAAATACTAAGTTTAATTTTTGTTTTCCTTTTTTTATTTTATCTGGGGACTCAATTTATATAAATAAATTTATATAAGATATAAACAAAATTTTGAACTTGCAATTCGTACATTTGTAATAAAGAAATTAACATTATTCTTTATGTAATTAATAATTACGAATATTAGAATGAAATTAATAAAATTGTTCAAATATTTAGGTACGGCATTGATGGTATGTCACTGATTTCTCTTGAAATAAAAATTATTTTTGAACGCTCCCATCAATATCTTAGCACATTTGATCCATTGATTGATTGATTTTTAATCCAATGCACGGTTTTCGCTTAAAAAATTGTCATATTAACGTTATTGTTAATATTTTCCAGAGAAACATTTTCTATTTATTACGAAAAACGCGCATCGGATTGAAAAAACAAGAAGGTCACCTTTCGTACGTCGCGACGGTGAAAATAAAAAATGTGGTACATCAAAAAGCTTTTCATACATAGTTCAGGATGTCCGATTTACGACACTTATAGGGTATCTGTCATGTGCTGTTTTTTGGATTATACTTAAAATTTTGTTTTCCCAATTTAATGATAGTTGTTGCATTTAGTATAAGGTAAGTCAATATATTTTTGTCAATTATTAAAAATAAACCCTCAACATATTTTTAATAAACGTTGGCGGAATTGTCAACTGGGGAGGAATATCTTTAATTAATTGATCTAATGGAATATCTCCTAATATAGTACTATCACAGCAGGTTATCGCTTACATTTGAACAGGAAGTAAACAATTCACTTAATTATTTAAATCTTATACTAATCAAAAGAAACCATTATTACAGACTGGTTTAGTAATACCCAATTCAGTATAAAATAATTTTTGTGTATAATTTACCATTTTTAGGTATGAGTAAGCTGATAATTAAAAATAGCCGATTTCCAGGTTTTTGTTTTCTGTAACCGATTTAACAATTAAAGTTCTGATTAACAATTAATTCACGTTTCTTTATAGTGTTTGAATAATATACCGGTTCAAAATGAGGATACGAGTTCAGGTAAAAAAGTAATCGGACCTAACCTCATTTTTTAAAATGGAACATAAAGTTATTGGTTTCCTAGGCGATTTATTTAAACTCCATTACTTTAAATCGCAATAAACCATGAAACAGAAGCTATTAGAAACAAAACTAAAAAAATTCATTGACAATTTTTTTTATTTTCCCTCGTATCTTTTAAGCGAGGAAACATCTTCAAATTTTTATTTTATTATTTTAAGTGTGACCCAAAAAGAACACGTTGCCCCTATATTACTTTTTGATTGCACTAACAATTACGGAGATACGATATACAAGTGTTGAAAATGGGACACCCTGTACATGTATGCCAAATTTCGTTAGAGTAGCTAAATTCATTTAAAAATATTAACAAGAAATTATTTATTTTTAAAAACTTTACCACCCTATATCTCAAAAGTTCAGACATTTAAGACATATATTCAAGTAAAGTTTTTTCTTAAAATGGACCCAAAAATCGCTTCCTTAGATATTGATATTCAATTAGAAAATAGCCTGCATTATTTAAGTGAAATAATAAAGTGTAAAATATAACACATATTGTGAAACACTTTCCAGTTACAGAGTAGTTTCTATGTATCTACAATAGAACAGAAATGAACATTTCAAATTGGTCAAAAGTAAAAAAGAATAATAGTAGAATGAAACCTGTTGGAAAAGAAAGAGAATATAATAAGAATTAAAGGAATAATAATTTACGGGCAATCTAAGGTTTTTATGGGTAAAAACGATTTATCTCGATTTCCGCCAAAACTACAAGTCCTAGGGGAAAAACTAAAGAGCAAAGTTGTATGTAATAATAATGAAAATAATCAAATAATAATCTAACTTTTAATTAAAATAGAAATTTTTGATGTACGTACCCTACTTCTCGTAATGTTTGATTTTAAAATTGTTCCTGATTATTTCAATTCAATTAGTTCTCAAATAAACTTAAAAAAGTACGTTTTGAGTTGCTACTCCTTTTTTTATGTTACGATACAGTTTTACATTGTTCTAGTTGTTCTCAACTTTGTTCCAAAAAACAAAGCCGTAACTCAAATTATATGCTCAGAAATTAAAACTAACAATTTTTGAGCTGGCACCCTTTTTTTAAATGATCTCAAATTTCAATACTGTTTTACTTTATTCTAGTTATTCTAAACATTTTTCCAAAAAGAAAAATCCATAACCAAAATTATAGACCAGCTCCGCCTTTTTTTAAATCAAACGTTGCAATACTGTTGTACAATGTTCTAGTTACAATTACCATAATTGTCGCAGAAACATACTAGAATTTTCGTCATTTTCATGAGAAAATAATTTTCCAAAAATCAAGAATAAGGGCCCAGATGATCTGAATGACTTCAAAGGGTAATTTTATTATATATTTTGTTTTACCTATTAACAAATTAAGCGAGCTCCCGGACTATATACTATACTCATTAAAGGTAATTAAAAGAACATTTTTGTTTAATAGACCGTTATCTTTATTGCAGTTTTCGGCCAAAATAAAAACTTTTTTTATTGCGAAGGTTACAGTATACTTTATTCAACTCAAAACACCAGCTTAAAGTACCATTTTAACCGTAAGGGTAGATAAAATGGAACTTTAACAGCAAGGATGATGAGAAACAATTATTTATTTGGTATAGCAACATACCAAACGAACCAAATGCAATTTAATTTTTGACTGATTTTCTTATTTCTGTCTGCAAAATTATTGAGCTTTTCTCGCGGTTTTTCTTTAACGTTTCGCAATAAAAATACAATGTTACACACAACGGTAAAATTTCATTATAGACTCTTGAAATTAAACATTTTCACTTGTCGATAAAAATAATTTTACCGTCTTGTATAACAAATAACTATTATTGAACTACATATTTCTATTATTAATATAGCAAAATCGTCATTTTTTAAAATGTCGTGATTGATACCCAAAATGCATTTAAAGGTAGAGCTTCTTAGACTTAGTACAATTCAGAACTAATAAGAAATAATTTATGAGCTTATAATTAATGTCAGTTCAAATTTGTATTTTTGTTTTGAGTTATGTTCATTTGTGATGATGTTTAGAACAACTACAGCTAATGTATTACAATATTGCAACGTTTGATTTAATAAAAAGGAATGCCAGCTTACAGATTGTGTTTTTTTAATTTGCTGGTCTATAATTTGGGTTATGGACTACAATAATGTAGAACAGTATTGAAACCATTTAAAAGAAGGTGCCAGCTCAAAATTGTTACTTTAAATTTGTGAGCTTATAATTTGAGTTATAAATTTTTGTTTTTGTAACAATGTTTAGAACAGCTAGAACAATGTAGAACAGTTTCAAAAATTTCAAACATTTCAAAAGGGGTGCCAGCTGAAATATTTGATTTTGAATTTCTAACCCTATAATTTAAGTTATGGATTTGTTTTTGAAACAGTATTTAGAACAACTAGAACAATGTAAAACTTTATCGTAACGATTAATATTCAAACAAAAGGGGTGCCAACTCAAAACGTATTTTTTAAATTTTGTTTAAGAACTATTTGAATTAAAACAATGTTGCTGTGGAACAATGTAGTGTAGTACAAAATGAGAACAATCAGGAACAATTTTTAAAACTAAAGATTTCGAGAAATGGGGTGCTAACTTCACATACGTAAAATTTTGAGCTATTTATTAAAATTTATAATATAATTACTCGAAAAATATAGAATTCTATGTTACATTGATAAAAAACTACAAATTCATAAAACATAAAGTTTGTAAGAAACATTCCAATATAATGTGCGTATAAATTATCAATGTACATGGATCACTTCTTTATGTAAATATTTCTCATTGTGCAGGTAGTTCGTCCGAAAGATACCAAAACCGCTAATTCTTATACTTTCAACTATTCAGAAATCGATTTGAATGTGTTTGACCAATCCTCCTAGACCCTGCATCCATATCAAGTGTTTTTAATAGCACTCCAATAGAACTTACAACATCTTCGAATGTTGCATTATTAGAAAGTACTAACCCTTCTTCATTAATTGACAACTACACTAGAGTTACACCTTCAATCGAGGCACCCTATATTTCGCAATTTGAAGATAACAGATCGGTGAGTGCATACCTATATTTTCTCTATATGTCTTAATAATGAAACCTTTTTCCTGCAGACTGAACCCGGAGACGTTGAATCTTCCGACCAACCAGATATTTGTAATAGTACACCTGTACAATTTCAAAATGACCTAGTTACGAAACCACCTCAAATTATTGGCGCACCATTACACTATCAAACCTTTGAAAATCCTGCTCCAATAAGGGTTCAGCAGAATATAGATAGAAATATCTTAAGATTTGGACAATTTTTAGATGTGAGTATATTACTGTTATTTAGCTCAGGTGTGTAACGTATAATATCACCTTCATACAGATTATTTGCTTTAAAAAATAAAGTAGAGCCCTATAAAAATAGCGCTCATAACTTGTTCATAGTTAATGTGCATACTTTTTTACGTTAGTGTATGTAAATGGATTAATTACGATAAAACCAAATTGTAGGAACTGTCTGGAAATGTAGAAATACTTACAAGCTGTAGACCATAGACAAAAAAATTGCTGTCCCTATTGCAATCAAGAAGTGACACATTTTACTAGACATTTAAAAAGAAATCATAAAGAGGAAGGTGCGGTACGAGAATTGGTATCTCTTGAGCAAAGAGATCCTAGAAAAAGAAAACTCGCCAAACTAATTCGGCGGCAAGGGAACTTTCTTTCTTCTAATCAATTGAATACCGTTCGACCAATTAGGAGACCATCCGAAAGAGACAATTTAGAAAAAACCGATTTTACAGCTTGCCAGTATTGTTTTGGCTACTTCAAAAGACTTTTTGAGTCGTCATCGTAGTCAATGTGAGCTACGACCTACAAAAAAATTTTTGGGGAGCGTGAGAATCACCTTTCCGCGTCTCAAATGTTTGCTATCTGTTCCGGTGGTCAAGAAGAATTTTATAACTCTTTACGACTGAAAATGAAGTGTTTCAAATTATGCGGGACAACGATATATCAAAGGTAGCCATGAAGGACTTCTTAATATGTTCTTATGCAGAAAGTTTACTGAAAAACATAAACGAATTCAAATTCGAAACAGCATTTCCAACAAAATGAGGGAATTATCACGGCTGCTGATCTCTTTGCGAAACATGACTGGAGTTAATACTCTTTTCGAAGTATCAAAACCTGAGTTTTTTGATCATTTGGTGTCATCTACAAAATTATTAGTGGATACAATCCAGGTTCTAAAACATTCAGAGCAAGTAGTTTAGCGCTGCATATGGGATCAACGTTGAAGCAAGTGTGCGATATCGCAACGAAAATGATCATTAAGAAAAGTAAATTCCTCCCTGCTGAAGATTCAGAAGCTTCGTTAAAAGATATTAAACGTTTAAAGTGTTTAGTTGAAAGCCACTGGACTTCAGAAATTTCTAGTTTGGAATTAAAAATTTAAATGAGCAGAAATGGGAAAAGCCCAAACTTTTTCCATTTTCAGAAGACGTTATAAAGTTTCAAAAATATAGCACGGATGAAGCAAAACAAGCCATTGAAAATATCAATAAAGGGATAAACGTGTAACGAATATAGGAGATTATCAGAAAATGTAATGGCACTCGTACTTCTCCCTCAATAGAAAACGCATCGGAGAAATTCAGTATTTAAAGGTGAACACATATTGCGCAGATCAAACACATTATCAACAAAAGAGTTTTTGGTGTTTTAACGGAAAGTGAAAAATTACTGACACAAAATTTTAAAAGAGTTATTACAGGTGGAAAGAGAAGTAAACCCGTTCCTATTTTATTTCCAAAAACTATACAGAATATGATTGAATTAATGTTGAAAATAAGAAATGAATGTGTTCCGGTTTCAAATGAATATTTGTTCGCAAATCCAAAAGTGAAACAAGATGGTTAAGCGGCTATCATGTTATCAAGAAGTTGGCAAAAAATCTGGTGTGAAGAACACCGAATTATTCACATCTTCTCGGCTTAGGAAACAAATTGCCTATATCCTACAGGTCCTTAACGTTACGAAGACAGAGATGGAACAATTTGCAACCTTTATGGGCCACACGAAAAAACTCATGAGGAATATTACAGGTGAAATAACCACTACATTACAATAATACATGTATGCTACCAATACAATTTTTTGCAGGCTGCCGCAAGATGTATTCCAAACTGCTAAAGTATCTAAAGTCTTATTTGCAATAAATAGAGGAAAAGGAAATATATATGAAGGAATGAATTTGTATGAAGTTGACCTTCCAATGACACTGATTCAGGGAGGAACAAGATATGAACTCAGATAAATCAAGAAGTCGTTCAACTACTACCGTTAAATCTGGTAAGAACATTTCTCTCTACCGATTTTGGTGCTTCATTATTGCATTTTCAGTTGCAGTCACATCAAGATCTCCGCCTACCACCTGAAAACCTTTGATCCAGATCCTTTTAGAACCTTTTACAGAAGCACGCGAACGATCTAACTTATGTTACTAACCTATTTTGTGGCAAAATTAGAAACTTCATAATCAAAAACTGTTCATTGGATTAATTAAGAAACGTGTTGTAATTAAAACCTTTGTTTCCAATAGTAACAAAATAATATGCATTTAAAGCTTTTAAATAATTTTATCTACTCCGATTGGATTATATAGTCTTCATTCAATGAATTTTGATGAATAATTGTATAAATGACTAGGATGCGTGAGTTACAAGCGTGAGTTATAATAACTCACAGATTATCGTATTTTCATAGCAACCGTAAGGGATCATAATACCTATCTTGTTTTCTTTTAAACAAATGTCAAATAAATTAAAAATTTAACATCGTAAAATTAAAAAAATTTTGTTTCAACAGAAAATGTTATAGTCGTAGATAAAGCATAGTATTCAACTCGTAGTGAAGGACAATAATCATTTGATGATTACGCCACTCGACTAACGTCTCGTGTCGCAAAATCATCCGCGTGAGTTATTGCCTTCTTTACCACTTATTGAATAATATACTATTTTATTACAATATTTTAATGTTAATTTAATAGCTGTTTTTTGTAAAGTACGATATCACGTACTTACATTGCGTATAATTTTTACTTTAATGAGATCAATATAGCAAAAACTTAGTAGTGATTAGTCGCCAAAACAATACTTAACGTGTGTAAGTCGGAAAATGTGCTGATACATAGTATTACCCACTAAAATGTTTACGCAGACTATATGTTTTTGTACGTTGTTAGGCCTGTTCAATGTTGCCACATACTGGGCCACTCAACGTACCATCCGTAACGAACGAGAACGTGTATATAAAAGAGACCTCTGCAGCGCATTCGTTCGAACTATTTTGTATATAGTGGATATATAAACGTATCCTAAATGAGCCCGGCCAAATTTTCGTTGATTTACACGTTTCAATGCATATACAATAGTATAATGATAATATACACATGGATACGTTGATGAGCCCGAAGTCGGGCTCAATAACGTTTCTTCGGGCCCGAGAGCGTACCGTTTATATATTCTACGGGCTCAACAACTGCCGGTTTATATGTCTATATATATATATATATATATATATATATATATATATATATATATATATATATATAAATATATATATATATATATAAATATATATATTTAACGTACTATTTATCAAGTGTTCATAATGACATTTTATGGCTACATATAATAAATAATATCAAAATATTTCGATGTTTGCAGAAATTTGATTTTATTTCCGAATCTTGCTATTTAGGTATACACGTTGTTTCATTAAGTTTGGTACGCGGCTATATCTCAAAAACTATTGGGTAACTATAGAAATTCGGGAAAAACAATTTATTACTAAAACGGCTATGAGAAAATCTTTGAAATTATTTTCAAGTTTCGAATTTCACCGCAATTGACAGGTCGAGGCATAAAATTCAATATTACTCTGAAAATTTTCACATGAAGCTCTGACTTTAATAACATCATTAGAAAGTCTAAATAATTCCGCATAAGTTTTGTATAAGGGTGATTGGCGTACCGGTCTTAATAAGACAAGGAGAAGCCCCACAATGTCTAATAATTTAAATGACTGTATTTTCTAAATGACTTATCTGATTACAGCACACTTAGGCTTGTTTGTAAAAGAAATATCAGTGTTTTTAAATACCGTATCAATCGCCACTCCACAGTTTCAAATAAAATTGTTAGAGGGCACAGTTCGCAATTATTACAATGTTTTTCAATTTTGCCACAAAAATTCAAATTATACAGTATAATTTTAATGTCATAATCGGAAAGTAGATTAAATTTGCTAGAAAAACAAAAACCGTTTAATCTTCCGTTTTAGAATTATTGTCAAAAGATTACATTTATCACATTTTAATTTCAAATTATCATAGTTTTGTAGCTTTGTAGCTAGAATTAGTAACAATTAGTTTTGATATTATGTTGTATTTCATGCTTCCCTTCACACTTTATCTAGGCGTAGGACTAGTCCAAATTATGTAAAAGAAGAACATTTGGAGCGTGTTTAAAGGTCAACAATAACAACATTTAGCAATAAAGTTTTTAAGAGATAATGGAAAAGCTTTTATAAATGTTCAAAATCACCTCCATTTTGCAAAATACAATTATCAATATTTGTCCTATATTTGTTACCAGCTGTTTCAATTTCAGCTCGTGAAATCGAAATACCTTTTTCAATTGGCTTAATCATGTCGTCCCGTGTGGTTGGATGCGTTTTATATAACAATGCCATTTATTCTGCCCCACAAATAAAAATCTAACGCAGTTAAATCCGAGAATTTGGGTGGCCAAGAAAACAAACTATCTCTTCCAATCCAGCGAATCTTAATTAACATTTAAAAAATCACTGACCCTTTGCGAAAAGTGTGCAGGGCATCCATCATGTTAACACCACATGGACAACTTTAAGTCAATGAGAACAATTCCAAAAGGATAGGTAAGTCGTTTTCAAAAAAGTTTAAATATGATTCACCATTAAGATGATCGTGAAAAATAAACGGTCCAATAATTCTGTTCCTTAAAATACCACACCAAACGTTTACACTCCACCTGTTTTGGTAATCCACTTCGCGCATCCAATGCGGATTGGTTTGCACAAATAATGCATGTTGTCCAAATTTACCTTACCACAATTAGAAAAAGTGTCTTCATCAGTCCATAAAAGCAAGGACAGAAATTGAGGATTTTCGTATCACATCTCTCTTAACCAATAGCAATAGTTGAGCCGCCTGTCATAATTACATTTTGACAGAGCCTGGTGCAAAACCATATCGTAGGAATGCAGTTTAAAGTCTTTAAAAATTCAAAACACTGAAACTTGACTTATTCTTACTTCTAAGGGCATTTCTCTAGTATTTAAATATGGATTCGCTTCTACGCATGTAAGAACGTCAATCACGTTATCTCCATTCCTTGACGGACGTCTTCTAAAAGGAACTGGAATGGGTCGTACACTTCCCGTTTGTTTTAAACGTACTGCTAGTTGTCGAAATACCTTCTTCTTATAGTGTCTTCGTTCAGGATATCTGACAAGTAAAATGTGGAAGACACACATTTTACTTATGTTCATTGCTCCACACTTACCGCACTTAAGTATACACCTCTGATAAGCTCACAATAAAAGTGAAATGCTGCATCAGGTATTCCTTTGTTGCGTGTGTACTTCTGTACAAGTTATCTTGGCTTTATCGGCAACGTGTGTTACAAGCATTAAAGCTATCGCTTAGATAGCGCTTTGCACTTTAACACACACATGCCGTTACAGTTAACTGTTGGCATTTTTCTTAGATATCTGACAACATAATCACGTGCTGCGATAGGAGCATTGTCGAAACACTGAAAATAGACGGCGAGCATATCATAAAAGCTTTAGCATTAGTGTAAGCCATTATTGATGGATTAGCACAAATTTGGATAATAAGTTGACAGTTACCTATTACATGAAAACTTACATATTTTATTTCATGACTACTTATTTTAATAGTATATTGAAAAACAAGTGTCACAACAACAGTTTTTGTCGTACGAAGACAAAGTTGGCAGACCGACCGAATGGAGGTCTGCAATTGTCGGAGTGTTTATCGTTTCTATTTTTTTGTGAGATTTTCGTCTTTTATTGCCAACAGTATTTTAATATAAGCTCACCAAGTTGATGGAGAATTAAATTACTCAATTTCGATTGTTTTGTCGAAATAAAATAGTTTTCATTACAGTAAAACAGGAAGACTAAATTTTTTTGTGGGAACGGATTGGTGCTTAATCAATATAATGGTCTACCTACAAAGACAACACCAAAAGCGTTTGACAATGTTTGATATATCATGGATGTAATTTAAGCACATCTCGAACAAGTTGAACTTTGTCGCATCATACCGAAGAAAGATATTTATATCCTTACTGTGTGCAAGCAGTTTGCCAACTTATTGAGACAATTATCCTGCATATATTCAATACTGTCAATGGCTTTGCAACACTTTTATCAGAGACATATTTGCTTAAGACTCCTTATTCTATAATTTCACAAACACGTGCATCTGTAGTATACAAAATACAATACATTTTATTAAAGTGGTTCCGCTTCACCTCAAAAATTTTTTCAGAAGTCGGAATATTTACTTTTTATAGTTTTGATTTCTTCTTACAGCCTTACTTAAAGAATCTAACTTTTGAACAATGAGTAAATAATATTGAAGAACTACGTGAGAGAATAGTTTGTAAAATAGACACCCCTAACATGTTGTTAAACGTTATCATTGGAATGTTATATACAGTACAAAAATGTCTTAAAAATCAATGTGAACAAATTCAAGATTTATTACAATTATAGATTAATGTCGATTTGTTATTATTAAAATTTGCTTTGCTACAAATTACAACAGATTTTTTATTTATACTTTCATGTTGTAGTTGATTGAAGATAAAACGCCAATATGTATGTATAGTTGCCTATACTAAAATCAATTTTGTTTACATTAATGTAAGTCATAAATGCGCGGTCGAAGGAAGAATATTGTTTGTTAAGTTTTGTTTTATACATTAACATTACATTTTCTTTGAATATTAACGTCTACTTAATAAGAACTAACCAAACAAAACCTCACTTAATTTTCTTACGTCAAAATTAAAACTGTAAATTATTTGGTTATACACTAAAATTTATAAAATCCCTAAAACAGTACGGAAAGAGCTTCTATTTCCGTATCGTGTACAATACAAAAACAATGCTATAGAAATTGCGAAATAGAAAAAATACTTTTTAAAACAGCATCAGCATCTATGCCTTATTAGAAGTTATTTGTGGGGTGTTTTTAATTTAAATGTGGTTTTATGCCACTGAAATGAGTGACAAACCTACACAACCATTAAATTAAACCAAAAATTTCCTGAAACTACCAAAATAACCATTTTATCAAATTAAAGTGTGAAAAATGCAATCTTTTGATAATAACTCTAAAACGGGCGTAAGATATTAAACTGCAGTTTTCGCGTTTTCTTTAGCAAATTTAATCTATATTCCAATTATGACATCAAAATTGTACTGTATGGTTTGAATTTTTGTGACAAAATTGGAAAAACTGTTATTATTGCAAACTGCGCCCTCTAGCAACTTTATTTAAAACTGTCGAGTGGAGATAAACACGATATTTGAAAACACTGACATTTTTTTTTACAAACAAGCTTGAGTTTGCTATAATTAGATAAGTCATTTAGAAAATATAGTCATTTAAATTGTTAGACATTCAGGAGATTTTCCTGGTCTTACCAAGGTCGGTACGCCAAGGAGCCTCAAACAAAACTTATGGCGTTTTAGTAATAAAGATTTTTTTTTCCCAAATTTCTATACGAATAGTTTTTTGAGATATGGCCGCGTACCGAGCTTAATGAAACAGCCTCTATAAAGATGATTGAAAGGTATTTTTAATTGTCTTTCATGATGTTTGTAAAATATACGTAGTTTTCCGATTTAGAAAAATGCACTTTTTGTCATTTGGCGTATCAAGCTTAATAAATCAAGAATGTTTAATTTCCCTGTATATTGTAATGATCTAAAATTAAGCAAACAATATTGAATGCATGAATTATGTTGGAGTAACGATAGAAACAAATATTGTCAAATAATAATTATTAAAATAAAATGTCATGTTTAGTAACATAATTTCCATTTAGTAAATTACATTGCAAAATTATGGCGACCAGCAACGTAGGACTAGTCTGAGTTGACAGCAACCTATTACCTAGAAAGAGAAAGCACATTAGAAAAGAAGTAATAAAGGTAATTTTATAAGAAAAATAAAAAAAAATGAGTATGACAATTAGAAACATGGCTAAGAAAAATGCAAGAGATTTTGAACAAACAATGGAAGGAGGAAGTGAGGAAACTAGTCAAAGTATAAATGTAAAAGAAATGGAAACAGAAGAAATTCAAAGACTACAAAAGTATGTCAGTTTTACATGAATCAATTTATAAATGTGTTCAGGCCATTCATGAAATGGATCACAAATTAGAAAAAAAAATTTGATGATATGAAGAACGACTACAATAAAATATTTGATAACATAAAAATGAAATGGTTAATATAAAATTCATAATAATCTACAATTCATGGAAAAATTAAGAGCAACCAATGAAGGGATACAAAGGCTAGACAAAGATACAAGTGAATTTAAAATTAATCAACAAGAGGAGAGCGAAATTAATAATGGTAGTATAATAGAAGAAATTTGAAAAGAATTAGATAAAACAAAATGTGAATTAAATGAACAGATAAGAAATAAAAAGAAAACTAAAAATCAAATAAACTAAGCGGTAACATGGAAAAAATTGTAAAAGATGTTAAAGCTCATTCACCTCCTAGATAAAACGAAGAAAATGGTAGAGAAATCGGAGTTGAAAAAAATTATAAGGAGTTAAGATAATAGAATTATTAATGTTTAAAATGTTAAAATTAAGAAAACCATGAATGAAACAAGTTAATGTAAACTTTAGAAAGGGAGGAGGAGATGAAAGAAGCACAAAATAATAAATAAAGAAAAACAAGAAGAAAAAGGAAAAGGTGCAAAAATAATCATCTTATGAAAAGATTATCTGAAGATAAACAATGCAAACAAACGGAATTAATATTAAGGAAGAAATAGTTATCGACAGTTATCAAGAAAAGTAAGTTGAGACAAGGAAAGGAATGTCACAAAAGTTTAGACGCAGCAAAGAGAAAAGGAAGAAACCGTAAAAAGAATTATAAAGTTATAAGAAACGTAGAAAGTTAAATAAAAGTAGAATTATGAAGCTTAAGAAAAATATGTTCAAAGGAAATAAGACAAAATGGTAACTGAAGATCATTGAGTGAATGAGTGTAAATGATTAGAATTAAAAGTGAGTAATGGATAGATTCATTTACATTAATGCACAATTAGCAGTTTGAAATAGAAAGATAAATTTGAAATGTTCATGGGTAAACATTAAGTAATAATTATGAAATTACTTAAAAATGTAAAAATATAATTAATTCAATTTTACGTAATTTGAAGGGAGGAAAAATTATTGAATGCGTGATTTATGTCGGGGTAACGATTGAAACGAATATTTTCATTGCTATATTGTAAAGCAAATTTTCTACACAGGGCTAATGTAAAGGAACTTGGCAAGCCACACCCAAAATGTTTCGTTTTTACAAATCCAAATACCGCTGTAATAAACGTTTAATTTGGGCAATGTGTTTAATAAAAATTTTCGAAAATAACATCTCAAAAACCTTTACAGATAGGTCTAGGAGAATATTAAGCAAAAATGATCAGAAACTAATGGCGAAAGTAATAGAGCCAAAATATACAGAATGTGCTATTTGAAATAAAGAAGTTGCTACATATTTCCACAAAAAACGGCAACATCGCATTTCTAAAAATATTTTAGGTTGATAGATTATCCACAATTACTGAAATAACAAAATTTTTAGAATACTCTTGTTAGTACGGTGCGATTAGTCCAAAAAATGGGCTAACCCCAACATCCAAAGTAAATTTTCCTCTAATTCAAAATTGTTTTATATAGTCCCCACATGATTTGGTAAAAGTTACACCATTTTAAACGTCAGATTTTGGATGAAGGGGGCGAAAGGATTTAATAATCAGTAATATTGAACAATCGTTTTGTAGTCCAAAAAAAGCATCACAGAGTATTAGAAGCAATTAGAATCGTGATAGTACACCGTGGTGTTTAGTACAAGCACGGCCGCCAGTAGGCTGGTCAACGACTGCATCCTGCGCGTACCTACTCTCTTCTCTCAATAGTATCACAGAGCAAATACTTACGGTTTCAGAATTGCCACTTGTAAACATCGCCAATTTGAAAAACGCATCCACGATTTCAGCTATGTTCCTATGCACTAAAAAGTTCTGGTCTGGAGTCTAGAATGACATGAATATCAAACAAGTTTTGATGAGATCTTTGAGTAGCATTGGTAGATTGACCGGAGGCAGAGGAATAAATGCGACAATTATTGCAACTTGGAACTTTACGCCAGTTGTTTTTCGGGTGTGTGAAGCATTAGAAGAATTTGCAGATGTGCGCAGCGTTTCTTTAGGGCAGCAAGTAGAGCTACGAGAAGCGACTAAACTCTATTTCTTATTGTCAGGGGTGGTAGAAGATGAAAACGTAAACGTATCCTCCATTGTTCTTCGGCTTGATGAGGAAAGGAAGCAAATCGTCAACTGTGACTATTTTGGTTCCAAATTCAAATGAATCATTAATCACATTAGATTCAGAGAAAGTGTCGTATATTGCTGAAATAAGTCACTTGAGAAAGTTCAGAACCGGTTCTTCCGTCTACAGGTTTATATGGCCTAGGCTAGTAGAAGACTCTTTTCCTTTCTTTGACAAATCTGGCTTAATGGGGAAGGGAAGCAAATCTTTAACTGTGACTATTTTGGTTCTAAATTCATGAATTGTCAATCACCTTAGATTTGAAGAAAGTGTCGTATATGGTTAATAGAGAAATTGAAATTCAGTCTAAATAACAGTAAACTTTGCTCATGTTATTAGAAAATGTTTCAAAATTTGATGAAATAACGTTTATTACCTTTTATTACTCAAGTTATTCAAACATTTTATCAAAAATTTCTGGAGAAATCAAATTAACTCTCCCAGTTATTGTTCACCAATAATAATAAATAGAAAAGTAACAAATGTGGACATTGTAAGTGGCAGGAAGTTACATCTTTTCATTCTTGTGTAATAATATAATATAAACTGTTGACAAATATTAACCCTATTTGTAACAACATCTAAATTAAACATTATATTGACAACAACTGTTTAATGTCACACCAGTCCTCAGTTATCATTTTTGTGGATTGTGCATCATTGTAAAAGGGGTTCGTGGCTAACGCGGAACTGTGAGCGTGTTTTTGTATACTATGTAATTTCAAGACTCGCTGCATGGAAATTTTTTCATTAGAATTGTTTGTGAACAAAAAACTTTATTCCCAATCAAAACGTGAAGAACTAAAAGTACAAGTAAAATATTTTTAGCAGACTTAATAAATATTCACTTATTTCCAGGTAAGTGAATATTTATTAAGTCTGCTAAAAATCTTTAACCCATATTAGATTCTTCAGAAACACTGCTATTACTGTTTTTCCCAAATTATTTAATATCGACACCTAAATACCTACAATTTAAGCCAAAGTTTTCCATTACTTCAATAAAAAACTTGTTTAGATAACAAGCCGGCGTTGTTTGGGCATTTTATGGCTGCGTTTCACATGTATAGTACCAATACAATTTGAAAATTAACATTTTTTGTAAAATTTTGCCCAAATGTATGTAGTTGGTTGTGGCATATATATGTCTTGCAATTTAAGACAGACCGCTTGACAAACGTCTTTAACAATTTGACCTACATATTTCTTATTGTCGAGAAAGAATCTCCAGTCGCTAGAAATCTGAATCATTTATTATTGTTTTAGGAGAAGGATTGAAGAAAAATTGAAGAATCTGAGTGATTCTTATTCTATATATCTATGGTGCATAAAAATAAAAACTGAACAAACATCTATCAAGAAAAAGTATAAGAATTGGAAATTGGCAAAACAAAAAAACATTTTAGCGGTATCCAGTTTACCTAATATTTCTGATATCAAGAAAGTAATACGCAATTGTCACCTATGAGCTATAAAAATTTAGAAATCCCGGAAGAAAATATAGGTTCCTCTCTTGATGATGATGCAGAAATAACACAACACTCTGAAACTTATGTTATATCAGAACCGTCGCTATTGACACCGCTACCGTCTATACCATCCGCCATGGTATGACCATCGCGTACTACAAAACGCCGCATAACAAACGACAGCAATAATTCTGAAGTAGACACTAACATAAACTATCTAGACAACGACTTATGCCCAAAACAGTTAGTTCCTTCTTGCTAAAAATTCAAACTATTACAAAAATAAAATTCGCACAGAGTATTATGAAACAGGAATTACAGAATATTTAGGAAATTGAACCACCACCTTCAAAAAATTTTGAAACCCATTCATTACTACTTTACCAGAATAATGTATGCGTTGAGATAAGATGACACATATTACCTTATATCAACGCATACAAAATCTTACCATGGAATGACTAATGACAAATTATAAACCATTCTACTCTATAAGTTTCCTTATATTAAAAATAATTCCAGTGAAAGGTTTGAGTACTGGGGGTTGACCACTTTGTTGAAGTCGTTCTCTATTACATTCATAATTCATTACCATATCACCGTCGCTATATTCGTCTACTATGTCTAGTGAGTCTTCCTTCTTTAAATCAGTTGCGGTGGAATTTTTGCAGGAATAGCTTGTGTGCAGTGCTTGCACATTGATAAGCACGAAAAACTTGCTGGTTTGGTGCTATAGCCTTTACTGAACTTGCAGAAAACAATATGGAGGATGTCATCCGGTATAGCATTTTCGGTTGTGATAAATAAAAGCATCCCTTGCGTGGTTAGGTTGATAAAAAAATTTATAATATAGCCACACCTGTATTTGATGGTAAGTGCCAAGAGAGTTGTACTTGGCAGCGTCCCTAGTTGGTAGTAGGTAAGCTAGTAGCAATTTAATTTTAACTGATTGTGTAAATAATAGGTATCGTAGATCATTGAGAATGTATTTGTCTTTGTCGTCTCAACAAATTATAAACTGCTACTTAATAATTTTCTCCAGTCTCGCTGATTTGCCGAAGAGTGAACTGAATCATTACTGCAGAGAGGGAGATATGTAGGCTCTGCAAAGTTTCTTCTTTTCCAATCCATAAGGTGCTGACCTGGTATTACAACCATTTACTGCTTGGAGGAAAACGATGTCAATGAAACAAAAGGATCAGAAAGTTAACAAGTAAAGGACATTGTAACCACTGTTTCTTCCACTTTTTAAAAGTAGATATTCCTTATGGACGTATATAATATTGTCAACAGAGTAAGAATGTACACATTTTCAGTTGTAATGATGACTGTCAAATTTGCTAACTTTGAATATGGCAGTGTTAACGATTATCAAGTCGGCGATCTTATATGTCTGATTATTGTATACTAGCATCCACCATTTGTGTCGTTTCTTGTGCTATGGTTACCATAGTAGATAAAGAGAACGTCACTTTGGCTTCTGATTGTAATGCAAAACGACGAGTTTTTCTGCGGCTCTGGTGCTTTGATAGCTGGCGTTAGTGGGGTATATATCAAATGCAATAATTTGTCCCCAAAGTGCTTCCAAACCCTTGTTTACACCACTTTATCAATCACGTCTCATTTTCTGTCGCAAAAATTAGCTTCCAGTATGGAGGAAGGGTGAGTTGTTTCAGAAGTTTTTTAAATTCTTTGGCAACTCAAAAATGCTGGAGGAGAGTAAGAGAATCAACAGCAAATTTAATATTGTGAAATTGAAGTTTTGAGAACTACGTTGGTCAGCTGAGTAAACTCAATTTTCTTTTATTTTCTCTATACTACTAAATAGCTGGAACTGGGATTACGTGTGGAAAAAGGATGAAGTGGGCAGGATAAGGGGTTCACCACTTTACAACAACATTTTATAATAATTTGGGTATAACAAAAAAAAATAAGATAAAATTCTGCATTTTTAGCGAAAGTTGAGAATTTTTTTTTTTTGAAACGCCATATCTCGGTAATAAATTTACATACAAACATGTGTGAACAATCAAAATTGTAAGAAATCTAACGTCATACAAAAAAGTATAAGAAAACCTTTTGCACAGGATCTTCAAAGTCCGAAACTTGACACCCCAAAGCATCATTAACTTCTGATCTTTTTCTGTCTGAAACTACTTTCGACTGGACTAATTATGTGAAACATCACTTTTGAGAGTAAAATAAATATCGACCTTAAAAAATAAGTAAAGTCAAGCTCATTTCAAGTGAAACTCTTGGAATTTATTAAGTCAAATTATAAATTTTCATGAAAAATTCACCTGCTTAAACAGTTTATTACCATTTAATTTTGAATAATAAAACACATTTTATTCTTAAGGCAATTTTAGTGGCAGAAAAATATTGTATAAATTTAAAGAATTTTTAAATAATTAATTTTTTTAAGGAAACGGAATCGTCTTGGACGACATTTTTGTAGACCACAAGGTGTAGGATTTTGTTACCCAATGTTTTCATTTTGTTTCCAATTTGTTTCTGGTTTATAAAATTTCACTAATTGTTTAACATCCGGTTTTCTGTTTTCCTCACATTAATTTCTTCTAAATTTGACTAAATCTTCTATATTCTTGTTAGTTTTTTTACTTAAATTTGCAAATGATTTTGTTATCGGTCGGATTGATTTTATAGTGGCAAGAAAATCTGAGTTTTAAACTTAAAGAATAAGCCCAATTTTCCAAATTTGGTTTGCGTTAGAGGTATTGAAGGGTTAATTAGAAAAAGTTGTAAAATAGTTATTTATGTTACCAATGATAACATGCACGATTTTGTCTAATTTTGACCTATACCGTGACATTTTTCATAGTCAAAGTAAGTGTTAAAATGGTCCACTTTTTGTAACTATTCTTTTTTTCAAAATTAGAAAAAATATTAAATGTTACACGTAACGAAACATGATTTTTTAAACTAACATCCCAATTTTTATGACAAAATTTGTATTTTTATTTTTTGTTGTTTTGGTCTGTACTTAAAATTATTTATTTGTTAATTATAAAAGTAATGTGTTATGGAAAGTGAAAACAAATTAATAATTTTATAGTGTTATGTATTCAAATACTAAAATAAATAACACTGAGCAAAAAAGTATGCCACAGTAATGCGGACGTATCAACAAGTGGAAACTCAGTTCCTGTTGTGTTTATATTTCTTCGGAAGAAGTTTAAAGACTAATTTATTGCAAATAGACTACCTAAATGTATAGGACGCGGTAATGGAAGTGGTTGGGTAACTGATGACAAGGATGCAGCACTTTATAAACTATGTAAAACCAACACCAATTTTATTGTGTTAGACAACCATTTGTCACATCTAGCGATTAAAACAAATTGCCGAGAAAAATGGAGTGGTAATGTTCTTTTTTCCACCTTATTGTACCCATAAATTTCATCTGTTAGACATCTCTGTTTTTGGGCTTTTTAAAAAATATCTTTCATCAACTCATGATGCATGGCTTTGCAGTAATCCAGGCAAGACTATTTCAATTTATGAAATACCAAATTGGCATACGTAACTGACCGTTTATAATTACAATCCTAAACCCAAACACAGGAACTCCCAGATCCAGATACAAATGAGACAAATACTGAGCTTCGATCTTTTGGTCCTGAAATAACAACACCTGAAGTGTTGAGGTGGAGGTCGAAACAATCAAAAACCAAATTTTGAAATGCCATCTACACTAAATACTGTACTGTATTTTGCTAGAGTTTCTAAGACCATTACCAAAAGCAGGGCTTAAAAAGCAACTAACACGAGAGAAAAGCAAAGTTGTGCTGTTTTGACAGACACTTTCGAAAAAGATGCTCTTACTTTAGAACAATGTTAAAGAAAACAAAACTATTAAGAACATAGAAAAGTCAAAAAAAGCAACGAAGAAATCAATGTTTGAAAGTTCTTCAGAGTCTGATGAAGAGAATCCCTCTGTTAAGAAAAATAATAAAAGGGTTAATAATAAGAAGAAAAAATGTAAAGAAAACACAACTTCCGTCAGACACCAAAAAGTATGCTTATTTCTGATTTGCGCGGAGTCTTTTCAGTCAGTCTCCCAGGAGAAGAGTACAATGCACTAGTTGGTGAGATTGTGTTTAGGATAAATGTACTTCTGGTTTTAGTGCAATTTATGTTTGCATGAATTGTGACAGTAACTAAATTATTTAAGTTCCTTTTTTTAATACGAAATTTATTTAAATTTGTTTTTGCTTATATGAGGCATCTCAAATATTTTATTATGTTTTTGTTTCTATGTTTCATATGTTTTAATGTGACAAAGTTTGTATAACCCAAGGGATCTAGTGACCACATTTTTGGAGTTTAAATTTTTATAAATGATGATTTTTTGTTATAATAACAGTTTTTTTGGCAAAAATCCAAAAATTACACGTTGTACAATAAATGTAAAAATGGTTATTTGTGTATTAAGGCCAGAAAGTGTAACTTTTTCGGACGAGTTCGAATATCAAGGCCAAAAAGCAAACGACTACGAAATGACCCTTTTTGACAGTGGTATGTACACACAAAATTTTTTTGCCGATTTTTATTATAAATAAGGTTCTTTGGAAAATCTTTGTCAAAGATGTATGATGAATGTAAGTACCTGTGATAACTACGACAGGAAAATTTGACAATTTGGCATTTGAAAATTTTGCGACTCAGTTTTAATTTAATGTGCCGGAAAACACTTGCTGCGCAACAAAGTTCGTGATAAGTTCGATTATTTCATATTAAATTTTTAATTATTGTTACATAAAAATTAAATTAATAATTAAATATATGCTTCTTAAAAAATAATATTTTATATATTAGAAAACCCACACCCAAAAAAAACAAAAAAAAAAAAAAACAAAAAAGTTCAAAAAACCATTTTTGATTGAGTTAGCTCGACTGGAAGTTTTGGTTGAGTTAACCATATTTTTTTATATGAAGAACTCCAGTTTTCAGAAATGAGACTGAAGTTAAACCGACTGAAAAATGTGGCTCGTATACGGCTGCCCTTAGATTATTATAGTCAAAAAGAATATTGTTCTTTAAAAGGTGAAGTTTTCTAGTTGATATGTTGTTCTACTTTTATCAGTTAAATATTTAAGATTATTTTGCCTGAACCAACAATTTAGTTACTTTCTTTGCTCTCTTTAAAAGAAGTTATTATTTGTAAAAATTTCACTTATCCAACTCAAATTAATTTTTGAAAGTGAAGTTAAAGTTTTTAAAATACCGGAAGAAATATTAATAGATTTTTTAAATCCGTAATTTAAAAATGTTAAATTATATAAATAAGGACGGTTTATATTATCTACAAAAATGTTTTACTAAAGTCTGTTTACGTTAAGAATAGATTGACGTCCAAGTTAGTAATTTATTATCACCATTTAAATTTTGTGTTACCATAACTACAGCCATAATGTAAATTAAAGTTACCTTACATGTTTTAAGTTGGCAAAACTTTACGATGTTGCAATATACTTACAAGTACAGGTAGTAGAAAAGCAAAGTTATATGAAAACATGGCAACTTTGTATAAACGGCTGCATGACGTCATCCTATTGTTATCGAAAACTGAATTTTATTATAATAATTTTCGTATATTATTTTTAAAAAAAAATTTGTACTTTGTAATTATGACAATGTATTTGATAATTACATTGCTTTTAAGATGTATGTCAATATTAGTTTTATAAACAGATTGTGCTACAAAATGAAATGATTGACTTCCATTTAAAATATGAAGTCAAAATCAATTATTTTTTCAACAGAAGTGGATCTACAGTTTGTTAAAATATTCTCTATTAGATCATAGGGTACCAAATCATGATTATACTGCATATGTCGCATCATTTTCATGTTACTAGTACCAAAAAAGTTTAAATGTTTCAGCACCTATCATCACTAAAAGATGAAACCCAGTGTATGTAAACACGCTTGGACTTTTTTAACGAAGCCTATCCCATAAGCATTTTACAAGTAGGCATTAAGCTTGGTCATTCTTCAAATGTTGGTAAATTTTTTATTGTATTAAAATACCGACGCAAAACACTTTAACCAGTTTTGTATTAAGACTAGTTGCAATCCCGCCTAAAATTACTATTTTCAAAATACATAATAACCTGCAGTAAACAAATAATTATCTTTTTATTATTGAATGATGATACACGGATACGTATTCACCGATGTTTTCAAATCTGTCCTTAAAACTTGTTTTAGTAAAAGTTACTCTCAACCATGTTTAAGAATGCAATTAAATTTGTCTTTAAATACAGTTACTTTGCAGTTACTAACGTAATTTTTCCTACTTAACTCTGATTCTTAACGGCGTTTCTTTAATCAATTTTGAT
The DNA here is from genome assembly GCA_030710515.1 of Abscondita cerata. Classification (NCBI taxonomy): domain Eukaryota; kingdom Metazoa; phylum Arthropoda; class Insecta; order Coleoptera; family Lampyridae; genus Abscondita; species Abscondita cerata. Next base: position 95,007 of record JALBCR010000496.1, on the reverse strand, counting down.
GTATTTTGATACTATAATACCTGTATTCAAAGAAATATAATTACTTTAAGTAATTACTCTAACAACCTTCATTGCTTAGTGCAATTGTCTAAATACGTTTTGGGACGAACCGTTCCAATTATTTCCATTTTTAAAATGTTTTTAAAACGTCTAATTAGTTTGTCCGAATCTAATTAATTACTATGCAGATTCGATAAAAAAATCCTTTTGTCAGTGGTTGCCACAAATATTGTTTAACACGTTAACGGCCATCAAGATTATGGTATATTTATCAACTGGGTCTAATTTGGTTTTCCTTTTTTATCGTAATTTTACTTTAAAATGTTAGAAAAACATAGTATTAAATTATTTTGGCAAGTGTGTATACTCAAATTTTCAAAAATATGAAAGCGGTCCATAGGGACTGCCGCGGCCCAGAACCCAAATTTGTATTACCTAAATGAAGTGGTCCGTACGCATTTCGCGGTACTTCGGTGCAAGTCGCATGTCTAATCATTCTTTAAACCGATTGCATGCGTCGAGTAAGCTATGCGAAGAAATTTTATCTTTTGTTTGTGGTAAGTCTGTGTCAACGTAAACAATATTTATAGTCTGAGTTCGTAAGTGTAGTGTGCTGAAATGGCTAGTGCTCAAACAAAAAAAATTCTGAGACTGGCACAACTTGCTAAAACTTTGGAGAACGGTATGTATTAATTTATTTAACTTTGTTTGTCTTATGTTTCATAATTTGCAGATACCAACGACCATGAGAACGACAGTCAACTTGAATCTGATGTAAGTCCGTATGAAACATCCGATTCGTATGAAGATTTCGACTATATACCAACTAACGAGCAACCACATACACAGGTTACACATGTAACAAGTAATATTTGTATTACAACACTCAGTTTATTTTACATATAATTTGTACTACCGTAGGATGCATCTAGCAGTAATAATAAACAATCACCAGAGATAGCTAATATTGGTTCACATCTTGAGCCATGTAGTAGTTCTGATTCAGAAGAATTTGGTGACTCATTACACTAAAAGAAGCGGTATAAATTCAGAATTGTCAGCAGCGTTAATAAATAGTAGTCCTTTCGAATTCTTCTCTGTTTTTCTCGATTAAGAGATTATTACCCTCATGGTTGAACAAACTAACTTATATGCGACCCAACTTGTTTGTTCCGGAGAGGACATACCACAGTCTTCAAGGCTACATCAATAGACCCCTACCACACATGAAGAAATGACTAAATTTTTAGGCCTGATAGGTTACATGAGGTTAGTAAGGAAACTGACGATACGACATTACTGGAGCAAAAAACGTCTTTTTTGCCATGATGCTGTAGCTTCTAAGACAATGAGTAGAAATTGCTTTGAACTCCTTCTTTTATTGTGGCATTTTAGTGACAATGAAATGTGCCCTCCTAGCGATCGCACTTATAAAATACAGCCGTTGCTTGATCGGCTAATTCAAAAGTTTCAGTTTGCATTTACACCGGGTGCCACTATTTGTATAGATGAATATTTAAACCCATTTTGTGGTCGTTTAATTTTTTAACAATACGCCCCCTTAAAACACACAAATATGACGTAAACATGTTTAAATTGTGTAGTGGGGAAGGATACACTCGGTATCCGAATTTATACTGCGGAAAGGAAGAGATACTGGGGCCAGTATCTCTACAAAAGTTGTATTTCAACTGTCTGAAAACATACTAGACTAGGGAAGAACAGTAATAACAGATAATTAGTATACCAGTTTAGATTTAGCAAATAAACTTCTTGATCGTAAAACGCATCTGTTAGGAACGCTTAGAACTAACAGGCGAGGAAATCCCAGAGACGTAACAACCAAAAAATTGAAACGGGGAGAAATAATAGCCAAGAAAAATACACGTGGAATTACCATTATAAAGTGGAAGGACAAAATAGATGTATTGTTACTTTCAACTAAGCCCACAGAGAAATGGTCGACATTCAACTACGCCAAGAAACTAAAAAAAACCGCTGGCTGTGTAATAAAGGAAAAAGTGCAATAGATCTGTCTGATCAGATGGCTAGCTACAATTCAGCACTACGTAAATCGATAAAATGATATCGGAAAGTTGTAATAGAAATACTTTTTGGGACTTGTATGGTCAATGCCCATTATCTGTATAAGAAAATTTGTGAAAGCAACATAACCATAACAGATTTCCGTAAAAATGAGAGGAAATGATTTTTCAGAAGACATCTAGCATAAACCAAACAGATGAAAACAAGGAAAATAAATGCAAAAAGTTAAGAAAAATGTTCTCGTTTAGAAAAAAGATGCCCCACACAAAACAAGAAAGTACTGTAAAGGCTGTTTTCTTAAAAATCAAAAGGAGAAATACACAAGAACAATGTAAAGTAAGCGTCCACTTATTGTGCTGACTGTCATGGGCAACCACATTATTGTTTAGAGTGCTTCAACGTTGCGCATAAATAGGATTTTATTAAGTGCAATCTCTGTAATGATCTTTTTTTAGTTATAATGTAGAAATAAGGAAGTTCTGTTGAATTTTTAGTTTGTATAACACTTACACTTGTTTAATAAATATCGCTGTATTACTTATACCATTTCTGCTCATAAAACTCCCTACAAAAACAGTGAAAAGTACTAAAATTCAAAATTGTTATGTCTATGTTAGTCTACTGGGCCGAGCGGTCCTTGCCATGCTGTAAAGCAAACAGCTTAAGATGTCCAATGGCTTAGAAAGAATAAATACGAAATTAACTAAGAGCGGTCCCTAGGGACCGCTATGTTCCCACAGCCTTTTACTGAAGCGGTCCTTAGGGACCGTTCTGGCCGTTGACGTGTTAATTATTATTTTATATTTATATTAGTTTAAAGCCTGATAGTGACTGAGTGATGATTCTTTGTTTACTGCACGTTACTATGTATTTTGAAAATCGTTGTTTATATGAGGACATCTATTTCCATATAAAACTGGTTAAAGTGTTTTGCGTCAGCTTTTTAATACAACAAAAAAATTTACCTGAAGGATTGTAAACATTTAAAGGATGTCCAAACTAAATATCTTTTTTTAAAACGCATTGAGGATGGACTTCTTTAAAATCCACGGGTGTACCTACGTGTTTGGATTTGACCTGTACCAAGACTGGCTAGTCAGTTTAAATTACGCGTTTAATGTACTGCCGCAAACTGGATATGATAACTTAACATAAAAACTAAAGAGAAACAAATTTATAATAAACATTTAAAAATTGTATAACCGCTGATAAGCATGTCATACACTTATCTATTGCTAATCCCATATAACCATACATATTTTAATACTTGTGCGAATTGTTAATCAGAAACAATTCTCTCAAAATGAGAATTATTTTATTTTTACCTCTTCTTTTGTTTAAAAACGAGGTAAGTTATTTATTTAGGAATACTAATAACACAAAGTTCACAACCTTGTTACACGGTACTAACTAAATGCATTTGTTATAGAAAGTATCTGAAAATCTTGTCGATAATGATGTAGATGAATGTATTAAGGATTTAAATCTAAATCGAGAAGAAATTATGAAGTTAGACGCGTTGTTGTTACCACCGGAAGATAATGAAGATTTTAATAGATTCATTGTTTGCGATTCTAAGAAAAAAGGTTTAATAGCTGATAATGGAGACATTTTGTACGATAATATTGCACAATATTTAATGAGTGCTCCAGAGTTTAAGAATATGTCTCAGTTGCTAGTTATATCATATAAAATTGTTATTAAACAGATTGTAAGTACCTGCAAATTAAACCCTATAGCTACAGATCCCGGTAAAAACATGAATCATGTTTACACATGTATGTACGATGGATTAAATAGTATAAAAAAAAGTTTGGAAGGTATACTCCTATAACAATTTTGTGAAAATATTGATTGAAATAAATTTATATCGGGTTTCTTTTGATATTGAGTTTGAAGTATTTTTGGTATTGATAGCAATGAACAAGAGATTGGTCCCCCAAAAATCGAAAGGAGGAATCTCAAAAAAAACCAGAATAAGGAGTAATATCAAGTAGTGACGTCTTCTTTTTTTGCAAATTTCTTTAATATAAATTAAAAGAGTAAATTTTTAGACTCTAATTCCTACAATGCAAAACAAAATTGATTATTGAAGAAAAGTCACGTTGAAAGTAAAAACAAATCTTCAAATGTATACAAATTATTTTGGAAATTAGTTGTCTTCTTGTAATTAATGTTGGTTACCTAAATCGACATAGTAACCTTTTTTTAAGAGAGAGGTCAGTAAAATTCATATCAGAAATAATTGCTACAAAAAGATTTTATTGTTTATGTCCTAGGTTTTCCCCCTCGTCGGAGTTGTGCTTAAGTGGTAGGGGGAGGGTTAAAATGTACTCCCAAAGTCGTAATTTTGCGGTTTTACGGCTATATCTCGTAAATAACTCATAATATCAAAAACATTGGCCTGTTAAAAGTTGTACGATATCAAATTCTGCATTGAACCAGTTTCTAAACTAGTGTGCACCAAAGTTTACACCAAAAAAATAAGTAAGGTTCTAACATTAATAATTAGGGTTTACAAACAACTGTTGGTACAATTAGAAAGCGGTTATAGAAACTAAGTTGATTTTGGGCTCATTTTAAAGAATATTTAAAGTTCTTCCAATTAAACTTTCTGTGGTTTTTTGCTATCTCTCTTTGTTTGTGCACAAAAACATAATTAATCTGATAATCGTGGCAATGTAGTAACCGTTTTGATTCACAAAAACTTTTTAAATTTTTTTCTTCTGTCTAAAAACTATAACAAATATTGAAAAACTATATTAAACATGTTTGTAAAGCATTTAATTTCTTTTAATATGATATAATTATCTAGAAATGGGCTATACACTGATTTGCAGAAAATAAGGGATGACATAACTAATGCTTCACTCAGCATGATTTTGGTTTTCAGTGGTAAATAATGTCTGCTACAATAAATTGTTTTTAAAGAGATGTAAGCTTTCTGTAAACATTTAGTCACATCAGTAAATTTTAATTTGTGGTCAATAAGTATTCCCAAGTTTTTCACGACATTTTTCTGACTTAAAACTGTTTTGTTCCGATATAGTTTAAACGATTGTTTATTTATAACTCTGCATCTCGCTGTATTGGGACCAAAGACTATTAAGTCTGATTTTTTAGCGTTTAGTTTTAAGTTGTGGGATTCTAGAAATCTATTAATTTGTTCTAGATCATAATTATTTTTCGAGATTGCATCCTCAGATTCATGCTCATAAAAGGAGTAGTAAAGCTGAGAATCATCAGCGTAGAAATGATATTGGCAATGCTTTTAGACAATGTGGCAGCTATCAGGTGTATAGAAAGATAGAAGGGAACCCAGTGTGAAATCCTGGGAACTCCTGTGTCTAAGTATTGAGTGTCAGATAATTTATTGTTAATTTGCACACGTTGTTTCCTTCCATGTAAATAAGATTTAAAAAGTTTAATGTACAGGATCTAAACCTATTGATTTTAGCTTGCTGATGAGAATTTCGTGATTTAGTGTGTCGAAAGCTTTACTAAAGTCTAATAAAATTAAAACAGTAACTTTTTCTTGATTTGTACTTAATTTTATTTAATGTAGTTTCACAGTTGAAGCCCTTGCGAAATCCAGATTGCGTGGTAGGTAGAATTTTTATGCTATCACAGAAATACCTTAACTGATGTTTCACGATGCTTTCTAATATTTTTAATAAAATAGGTAGTAGTCTTATAGGTTTTAGATCATTGTAATGTAAGGGCGCAGATAATTTTGGGATAGGAATGATAATTGCCACTTTCCAAGGATCAGGAAAAACGCTTTCCAACAGACAAGTGTTTACTAAATGTAAAATAAATGTTATAATATATTGGCAACACAATTTAATCATTTCAATGCTTAATCCGTCATACCCAGTGGACTTAGTATTAATAGAAGCAATATCGTTAGTAATGTCTTCTACACTTGCCAAAGAAAAGAGAAACATATTGTGGTTTGGTAGATAAATATTCTTCTACTGTTTTAGTCAATAGTTCCTGAGGTAATGATGCAGGAAGAGATGTAACAAAATAAGAATTTATTGCTTCAACATTCTGTAAGTGAGATGGCACTACAGGATTGGGGAGTGTATAAACGTTAGCAGTTTTTAAAGCTTTCGATATTACTCGAGAGTTTTTGGTAAGACATTTTAGTTTAAGTACATTTTCTTTTCTTTTTTAATAGCTAAATTAACCGTATTTCGCAATATTTTATAGAAATGTTTGTCTTTTTCTAGTTTTGTGTTTTGATACTTAAAAAATGCTTTATCGCGTATTTTCTGCATTTCTGCAGTTAACCACGGAGCAGGCGGTTTTGTAAAGCGTTTTGTGTATTACCCAAAATGTGATTCATAAGATGTATCTTATCGTTTATATTGGGTAAGTAAATTATTTCATTTAAGTTTGATGATAATAGATCAGAATATAAAGATTCAAAAGAAAAATTACACAAATTACGATAAGTGCCAAAATGAAAATGATTGTAGTTGTCCACTGATATAGTGAGATGCGTTAACTTATGATCAGATATATTAGTAGGAAGCACACCAGAATTTATTACAAACTTTTCATCTGACACATAGGTATGATCGATTAATGAGATGTTAAAACCAACGCGTGTTCCATCTCTAATACTTTGAATCATATCAAAGGTACTCATCATGTTGATAAGTTTCACAAAATTAAAATCGTTTGTCTTTAGAGCATCAATATTAAAGTCACCAAGTAAACTTAACTTATCGTGATTCATGGAGATAATAGCCAACATTTCTTCAAGCTTATCAATATAAAACGCGTCAAGAAAATGTGGTGGTCTATAACATACACCAATAGCATATTTAACTTTTTTAATAACTACTTTTATCCAGCAGATCTCAATTGAAGTCGCAGTTGTAATAATGGCATACGGCAAATCGTCTTTAATAAATAATGCAACGCCACCCCCTCTACCAATGGAACGGTCAACACGAATTAAATTATAATTTGGTATATAGAGTTGGGTATCTAATATTGTCGGATTTAGCCATGTTTCACTAACCCCGCAAACAATATAATTTTGAGTATGTAATAAAACTTTAAATTTATTTAATGAAGACATTAAAGAACGTACACTCATGAAATTTAAACTTGGACACCACAATTTCTGTAAACAAAAGCTTGCACATTGTGAAGCGGGCTTAAGGGTATCATTTACAATTCTAACAGCAGGTAGTCTCAGCAGGGGTTATCTTATAGAAGGACTGTAGAATGAATCATTACACTAAGCACGTTTTAGAAAATAGGTAATTTACGTTGCTTACTTAATTTTTTCTTTAAAGAATATATTTGAAGGTATCGCTAATTAAACACCATAGCTCGATTAATTATCGAATCAAAATTTTGTTTAGGAAATGTTTACAAAATAAAATTAGAAATAATTTTGATTTAAAAACGTCTACAAGCAATAACTTTTAAATTAAATCAAAAACTAAACATGGTTATTTGGGTTGACTGATTATTACTTATTTTTAAATAAATCTAACCTACTAATTATTGTAAGTTATTAAAAAAAAATCATTAAACTCTCTATTCATAATATTTAGTCCTTACAAAATGTATATTTTATGACGTTTCATTTTTTTGTAGTTAATATAAAAAGTGAAAATAAAAACTAAGGCAATTCTTATTGTCAACGTATATATTTAGTTTTTTGACAAGAATTTATTACATAATTATAATTAAGATACCAAGTTATAGTTTAAAATTAAATGAAAACTTTTTTTTAAATAAAGGTATTACTATATAAATAAATATAAGAAATCAATAATGGGTGTGACCTCCATTATTATTGATACATTCTTGGAGGCGTCTGCTCATTGACGCTATCAAGGTATCAATATAATTAATATTAATCGTTTCCCATGCGGTATCAATGGCTGCAATTAGTGCATTACGGTTTACTGGTATAAAATTTGGCCCTTGTTGTCTTCGGATAACAGCAAGTATTCGAGCCCAAACATTTTCGATAATGTTAAAATCTGGGCTTTTGCTGGCCAGGGTAACAGCTCCAAGTTATTTTCTCGTATCCAATTGCGCACAACCCGCGAAGTATGAATAGGGGCGTTGTCCTTTAACAACAAAAATACATTATGAAAATGTTAATTCAACAGATCCCGAACTATTTTTGGAGAAAGTATAGTGAAATAAGAATACTTACTTGTTGGAAAATATAATCTTCGTCTGGATAAAACACTTCGACTGAAGGTTTCATAATAGTTTCCAAAATATCTAAATACGCAGCAGAATCAAGACGTCCATCGATAGCCCAACAAACCCCTGGACCCCGCGCGCTAACCCAACCCCACACATTCACAGAAAAATAACCACTTCGTTTTTTAGGACATATGTGATTATTTTCGTAACGAGTTCCTTCCATTCTAAAAACTTTTAGTGGTCCATCGTTGCGGCTATTGAACGTTTTTCGTCGCTAAAAATCACTCGATTCCAAAATTCCAAAGGTTCGTTCACATATCGCCTTGCAAATTCCAGACGACGTCTCATATTTTCGTCACTGAGAACTTCTTTCGCAGCAGCATTATACTTCTTTATTCCCATCTCCTTTAATCTTTTTGTGCAGTTATACGGCATCCGGGAAAATGTGTATCTGCTATAGCCCTGAGTATGTAGCAAATGGTTGTTCTGTTACGTAATGAAACAACTCGAGATCGTGAGCACGTGTAGATACTTTAAGTCTACCACTTTATTTATTGGTTCACACTACCCCTTCTCAAACAGTAAGTAATTGTTTATTTATTACATACTTCTAATGACCAATGCAACAACCTTTAGAGCAATATGACTCAAAGGAAGTAAATTAAACAAGCAAGGATTTTCTATTGTTATTGAAACTTATTCATAAAGTAAAAAAGCCATTTCTTTATAATGCTAATGGACAAGATTTTCTTTTAAGTATTAAGATTGCAATAGAGGACTTATAAACTTTCGAAAATATCTAATTATAAATATTTACACTGCAATTGCGCTTTTTCCTTAATAATTTCTTAGCAATAACATACACGTTCTTGGTTTTAAGTTATCATAAATTTGATATAATATAAATTTGTGTTTCTAATATTACATTACAAACTAATCTTTATTCGCAAAAAATTGTTGCTTAAGTTGTAAAGCTTCGTACACACCTGAACAACAAACCGAGCAACAAACATAACAACGAACCGAAAGTCAAACAGAACGACAAGCGATCTTTTATGATTTCCACAATCCGAACAACAAACGGAACGTTTGTGCTGTTCCCATAATTATTTTCAGTAGTTTTCAGTTCATATATATTTATTAAGTAATAAGTAATAATCAGTCAACCCAAATAACCATGTTTAGTTTTTTGATTTAATTTAAAAGTTATTGCTTGTAGACGTTTTTTAAATCAAAATTGTTTCTAATTTTATTTTGTAAACATTTCCTTAAACAAAATTTTGATTCGATAATTAATCGAACTATGGTGTTTAATTAGCGATACCTTCAAATAAATTCTTTAAAGAAAAAATTAAGTAAGCAATGTAAATTACCTATTTTCTAAAACGTGCATAGTGTAATGATTCATTCTACAGTCCTTCTATAAGATAACCCCTGCTGAGACTACCTGCTGTAAGAATTGTAAATGATACCCTTAAACCCGTTTCACAATGTGCAAACTTTTGTTTACAGAAATTGTGGTGTCCAAGTTTTAAATTTCATGAGTCTACATTCAGATGCGCTATATTCAAATTGTCCATTCATATACTCAGTAAATATAAGTGAAAGTTGCTATCAACATGACTGCCAGCCGCTACTAAATTTTAAACTTATTTAAACAAAAAATAATTTTGTAATTTGAAAGAAAGGAGGAATAAAGGCCACAATCATACTTCAGTTAATCTATAATATGTACATATATAAAGAAAAAAGTAACAAACTTGCAGTAAAAGATAAATAAACCAAACCATTAAATGCAAATTTGAGTAATATTTAATAATAATAAAGTTATCAGAAATATCAGTAATATGTAAGGTTAAAGGTAATCTTAGTAAATCCGATTAAACTTACACATAGTACTTACAAATAAATTTGTAAAATCCATAATAAGAATGTTAAAAAACAAAAACTAACTCGAGATTTTTTGCACAGTGCATTAAGATCACCTGGATTTTCTATTTTGTACACTTTATTACACATTTTAACCATTATTCTTCCGTTAGTAGTCCATACATCCTTGTAATTTAAATTTAGTTTTGTTTTTGTTTGTATCAGAAGATTTGCTCTAGCTTTACACAAGTCTTCTACTATAGAAATTTTTGTCCCTCGCAATTGTTTCTTATGATAAAAGATTTTGTTTCTGATATCACGTCTTACAAAACGGACTATAACTGGTTTAATTTTATTGTTATCTGTTGGAAGTCGATGAGAAATGTCGACATCTTCTTTATCTATATTAATACCACGCTTATCTTCAAAGAAGTGGATTAGCGTTAAGTTAAGTTCTGGGAGACCGAATATCCTTAAATTGTTTGACCTAGAGTATTGCTCTGTGGCTTCCATTTTATACGTAACAGTATTTTCGAGTGAAATTATTTTATCTTCTAAGACCTTGATCCGCTCTTCATAAACTTCACGAATTACGGCCGTCGCTGCTTCAACAATTGTTTTGATAAACTGTTGATTACTAACAACTTTCTCTATCATTTTTTCGAGTTTTTTGTCTTCAGATAATTCCATTCTTGATTGCCTTGTTTACGGCATTTCAAACAATTTTGCACAAGTAAATAACACAAAATGATTAACAATTTAATAACAGCGGCGAAAGCACGTCTACACGATGTAAGACATTCACACACATTTTGAATACCAATTTTTGTTTCTTGTCGTTTTCAAACTTTAACAACAACTTTATAGCACTGTAGTTGCCACAAAGCACCTGTGAGACCAAAATTTTCTTTTTCTATTCTTTGGTAGTTTTGTATAACCAAACCACATAGCACACCAATCCTATTCCCCATTGGCGTTTTGAAATCTTCATTTGGTTTACCCCAATAGCTTTTTTGTTTTTTTTTTTTTTTTTAACGGCTTGTAGAAATCCTCATTCCCGAGATTCAGTAGTAATATTACTTCTGATGTTATAGGACCATTGTTGCGATGTTCTAAAATTAATAATTTGGTTATGTCAATATTATGACACCATATTATATTATTATTTTAGTTATTTTTTCTGCTTTCTACACTACTGTGTAATTGTATTTTTGTTCTGTTAATGAAATTTATTTTTCTGTTGAACAAATAAATATTATTATTATTATTATATACTAAAATAACCTTGTTAGGGAACATATGGTTGAATTATGTTTAGGTAGATGGTTAAAGTGCAATAGGATATCAACGTCATTAGGGTTTGGATATATGTAGACAGCTAAACTCCAATGCCACCACCCTTCATTGACCTTATTTGACGTCTTTCTTGGATAATTTTACAAGATTGCTCATATTTATCTGAAATCTTTTTAGTTGGTTTTCCACCTTTCTTCATTTTTTAAAGTAGTAAACGTCTGCAACGGTAATTGATTTATCACACAACGAAATAATGATTTTTTTTCAAATTTGTGACTGTTTTTTATTTATTTCGGAACCAAAATTAAAAATAATTTTGCTAGTAGAAAATTTTGTTGCATACATATTGGTAGAAATTCTGTTTGAATACCGACTTCAAATTTTTAATTTGTTGGGCATCACTGTTTTTTTTTTGGAGTTCGGGTCTTCGGTAATGTTGCAAAAAATTTTCTTTTTCTTTAATCAAAAGTTGACGTATTCGGGTGTCAAAATTTTGGAACATCCAATTTGGTAATCCAGATTAAAATAATAAGCTAATTGCTAGGGGATTAACCTAATAAAGAGCTCCCGTTAATCACAAGAACATAAACTAGCGGCAGTCTTCATACGTTATGGGTAGTACTTCTTTTTTTTTATATTCCTATTAGTATGAATTGGGATGCTGGTTTATGGTTAATAAATGACTATCTAGTCTATCAACGCATGGAATATAGTTGGTTATCAATAGAGCTACCCATTCTTTAAAGACCACTAAAAATTGGTCTCTGTATTGACCGCTATATCTGACAAAAAAGAGGTTCTCCGAAGATAATCTGCCGACCTTCTGCCAATGTCGTGCCAATATACTTCTACCATTCTGCCTTTAATCCGTATAAAATAACAAATCTGCTCAAGTTATTGCTAGATGACCGTAATTTACAAAGCAGATAAGTGGGAAACCATCGCATGTTTTATCTTAATAATTTATATGCAGCCGCGTTTGTACCTGTAATTTGACTTGGATTTAACTACCTAAATTGTTGCGCTTTGGTACTGGATCGATGTAATTTTGAAAGATTTTTTGAAAATATTGTTTGATTGTGATTGCGCTTTGTGCTATTATTTTGAATTCGTCGTCGAGTACCGGTACTCCACGTAATTCTTGCTTTTTGTAGTGTAACGTTTACGTTAGTATCTGTAACACGTATTCGTATGTCACAAGTGAAACGAGTTTATTTATCTGTTTGTAATTTACAAATTTATGCAACCACGCCCTACCAGAGGCGTCAACACTGTTGCGGCTTTTAATTGTCTTGGTAGTTCGGATACTTTCCTACAAAAGAAATAATTCAACGCTTTCTCTATTGATGAAATAATTTTTATATTGTGTCTTTATTTACCTCATACTTATTGAGTTACGAAGGTATGAAGTCTGCAGTGATGATAATTTCTCCTAATAATGTTGACACAGTTGTAGAAAATCCTTCTTAGTGGAGAACAGGGCAAATAAAACTACTTCAAGTGATTATCTTGCGACGTTTTGGAAACGTTATATTTAAATAATTAAACAAAGTGTTTCCTTCCTCAGGCGCTAATGAAGACACAAAATACAAGTATAAGTTACAAAGATAACAACAGAGCCTATGTAATAAATTTAACAATTTGATCATTTTTAGGATCAATTCCAAGAACAACAATATAAGATGTACATAAAGTTGATAAAATACTTACTTCGATATCAAAAATTGAAGCCGTTTGTCATTAAAATTAAAATTAATAATATGATTATTTGTCATACTATAAAACTATAATAAATATGTATAAAAAGACAAAATTAACGAATAATTAACACTACCAAACTAACAAACATTAAATTAAATTAACATTAAAACGGTACATTGATATTAACGGCACTATTGTAAATGTGAGATATGTATTTGAAATATGATATAAAATGACCAAAAAAACAACAATTGTACGTGTATGTAAATGATAAGGTAAAATTACGACCTAGTAATAAATTCGCGAAAAATACAAATTGCAAATATACCTTATAGATATGCAGCCCAAATTACGCTTAAATAACATTATGGGGGATGGATAGCACCAATTATTAAACTAAAACTTAATCTTACTAATTATGTTGTTATAACAAGTATTTAGATTATTCGTGTCTGTTTTGAAGTTAATATTATTTTTATGGACATTAATGTAAATCATTTCAGAGATAATTCTTTTATAATAATTGGATTCAACATCTACAATTATAGGTTCTTCAAAATTAAATATATGTCCTGTCTGGTTATGGTGTAATGAAAGTGCAGTACTATCCATCTTTTTGAGCAATCATATTTGTGATTTCTGATTCTATTTTTTAATTTTTGTTTTGTTTGGCCTAAATAACAACTATTGCATCCCTTGCAATTTATCCTATACACAAGACAAGATTTCTCAATGGAGGGCGTTTTGTCTTTCAATTTGGTATAGCATGTGTTGTATATTGTATTATTGTTGTACAGAATGATTTTAATTTTTTCTTTTTTTAGAATACTGATTAATTTATGACTTAGGTTAGGAATATTAATTAGTTTTTTGTAGTGAGAATTTGTATTAGTAGTAACGGTGGTGGTATTATTAGTATTAGTAGTTGTAGTATTAGTAATGGAGGAGGTATTATAATAAATAAGTTTTTAGTCAATTTTTTAGGATAGTTATTTTTAATTAGAGTAGTCATTAATATTACTAAATTTTTTTCCCGTAATTCTTCACTACATAGTGTGATTAATTTGTTTTTAATAGAATTAATAATGTTGAGCTTTTGATGGAAAGGATGTTTAGAAAAGTAATTAATGATTCTATTTGAAGCAATAGGTTTCGTGTAATGATCTATTAGTAATGTATTTGTGTTAGTATTTCTTATAAGTTCTAAATCTAAAAATGGTAATTTTTTATCAACTTCTAGCTCTACTGTGAATTTTATGTATTGATCATAGTTGTTCAAAATTCTTAATGTTTCATTGACACTATCATGAGGTATACATGCTATAATGTCATCTACATACACGTATAATAAAAATGGGGTATAATGTAACAATTTAGTGGACTCCGTCAAAATATCGTGCATTATTAAATTCGCCATTATAGGTGAGACTGGCGATCCCATAGCTGTACCAAAAATTTGTAAATAGAAATTATTGTTGTATTGGAAAAACTAGAATCAAAAATAAAGTTGATAATAAATAGAAATTCATGAATATTTAGTGTAGTGTAATCTTTTAGTTTTTTCCAATATTTTTTAATTACATTAATCGTTACATTTTTAGTTATGTTGGTGAACAGAGAGGTAACATCAAACGAAATGAGTATATAATTATGAGGTATGTTTTTGATTAGCTTTTTTAATATGATCTACTAACTCATAAGAATTTTTTATGTTATAATCAAAAATAGGGAAAGATTTGACATAATATTAGACATGGACTTAGATAAATTGTAAGTCGGACTACCAATACATGACACTATGGGTCTCATAGGGTTATTATTTTTATGGATTTTAATTAGACCATAAAATTTAGATGGAATACTGGTATAAGTCATTAATTTTTTTGTACATATTAACATCTATGTGACCTTTAGTGTATAACGATTTTATGATGGAATTATTTTTATTTTGAAAAGAAATAGTTGGATTGAAAGTCAGTTTTTTGTATATTTCTTCATTATCTAATAATTTTGTAATTTTCGATTGATATTCCTGTCTGTTTAACAAAACAGTAGCATTCCCTTTGTCGGATCTACAGATGATAATGTCATTATTTTCTTTTTTAAATTTTACAGTATTATAAATAAGTTTTTTAATAAAAAAATCTTGTTTATTATAATGAACAGATGTATTATTTAAATGATTGGTAATACAGTTAACTGCTTTACCTCACAACCGTTCTTTATTACTAGGTCGTAATTTTACCTTATCATTTACATACACGTACAATTGTTGTTTTTTTGGTCATTTTATATCATATTTCAAATACATATCTCACATTTACAATAGTGCCGTTAATATCAATGTACCGTTTTAATGTTAATTTAATTTAATGTTTGTTAGTTTGGTAGTGTTAATTATTCGTTAATTTTGTCTTTTTTATACATATTTATTATAGTTTTATAGTATGACAAATAATCATATTATTAATTTTAATTTTAATGACAAACGGCTTCAATTTTTGATATCGAAGTAAGTATTTTATCAACTTTATGTACATCTTATATTGTTGTTCTTGGAATTGATCCTAAAATGATCAAATTGTTAAATTTATTACATAGGCTCTGTTGTTATCTTTGTAACTTATACTTGTATTTTGTGTCTTCATTAGCGCCTGAGGAAGGAAACACTTTGTTTAATTATTTAAATATAACGTTTCCGAAACGTCGCAAGATAATCACTTGAAGTAGTTTTATTTGCCCTGTTCTCCACTAAGAAGGATTTTCTACAACTGTGTCTCATACTTATTGTATCTTTATGTGTTCTTATAGTCTGGTCGTTTAACAAAAAATATATTTATGCTAGTCTACGGTTGTTTCTGTGTTTGGAGCTCCTAGTTAAAAAATGTTCTAAATGCAGTATTTGATACCGTACAACTTTTAACAGAACAATGTTTTTGATATTGTGAGTTCTTTACGAGATATAACCGTAAAACCGCAGAAATATCACTGTAGAGAGTACATTTTAACCCCCACCACTTAAGCACAACTTTACCAAGGGGGAAAACCTACGATAGGCATATTGAGCCTCAATTAAAAAAATTAAAATAATAGAACCTTATGTAGCAATTATATTTGATTTATGTACTTTCTTCATTTTACCCTACTTAACTGAACACTTAGTTGGCTATAATAGTCGAAGGATTGACTTATGTTACTATGTACTTTAACACATCTATCGGCAAAGTTGTTTTAACACTATTTATAATTAAAAAAATTGCAAAAAATCATAACGAGTGCACATGAATGAAAAATCTTTAGCGAAAATAAATTGATTAATTTGAGTTGACTTGCAAAAACGACTGATTTAAGATTTATCAAAAACGTTTGCAAAGCAAAAAGTTTTGATCAAAATACTGGCTAAAGCTCCATCTTTTTAATAACCACAATCACGTTCTCTGAAATTTATTAGATTATGATTTTCTAGCAAACACAATAAGGTGATAGATAGACCAATTATATCCATTTTTTTTGTTATACTCTTAAATAGCATAGCAATATTTATCTAATATTACTAACATTTTAGAGCTCCACCTTATCGAATAAGCAGAAGATGTTTATGATGACTTGATTAAAATTGTCACTTAAAAAAGGACCCTTTTAAATACTCTTAAGTGGCACAACAATATTGATTTAATACTACCAACATTTTCGTTTTAAATAATGATGATACTAAAGTATTTAGAAAATTATATCTAATAATTGCTGATGTTGCGTCATGAATATGTTAACATGCTTAGATTGTGTGAATATTGTTCGAAATTAATTTATTTAAATTGTTATAGATAATATTAAAATTTGATATTGTATAATATTGTTTCAATGTTTTATATAATACAATAACGTTTAAAAAATACAACAGGTAAAGAGAATGGCCACACTGCAGGTGATCCGACAACGTTTTGTCTAGAGATTTGTGCTATTCCCGTTTGTTTACACCTTCTACTTCTTCAGTTTCAACTCCGTACAGTTAAACACATTATTTTTGACAGCACAACAGTGAAGTTGTGTTGTTGTTGTGTTATAAAAATGGAGCATCCGAATTTAGAGTAAGTTGTGCAATGAGAACACGTTGAAGATCAATTTCGCTCAGGGAGACCTTCAACTTCAAAAACATCTTGTGGGATCAGACCATCGTTTAACAGTAAACAGTTAAATTTAAAGATTTTCACTGTGCATCAATTTGTAACAGACGATTTGGCCATGCGAATGATTTCTGCCAAACTGACACTAAAAACCTTTTCTACTGAACAGAAGGACTATCGAAGGATTAGTAATCGAACAACCTTTTTTATGGATAGATCAATAAAACACCGTTCATACATACTAAATTCCTATACCAATGGCAAAAGAAGATCAACGAAGTTGGAGTCATCTCGTCTTATTACCTAAAGGTCCATTTTTTTGGCATGTTTAGGTTTTAGTGGTTTTCCTAAACCTTGAAGCAAATGCTTTGCCAAGACAAACCAATCCACAATACGGTTTCGTCACTACACTATACAGGTTCATACTGATCCTCTGGGGCACTATACATAACACTTACATCACAATACAACATTTAAAATGTACTATACAGATAAATAAATAAAGGTTTTTTAATTGACATTTGCCGCAGGCAACATTATTCAGTTAAGCTTTCTCTTACAGCATATCTTCGATTTTAGCGTGATTGTCCGTTGACCCAGAGTGAACGTAGTAATAACCTTACGTAAGGTATAAACTTGAAACTATTGATGTCAAACGTTCCAATTGGTGCTTCTTAAGATTCTACTGCAAATATGTTATTTTAAGATTAAGTAATTTGCCACGATTGGTGGACGATTTTATGTCTCAAAACAATTTATTATCACTAGACGGTATCTTATCAATTTTTCTATGTAAAGTTATTAAAGTAACTACTTCGATGTATTACTAATAATAAAATTGAAGTGGCGCTTAAATCCTACCTACTCATTTCTAATTTTGAACTCACCACTCTGTTTATCTGTAAGAGCTAGTTTGGTTAAGATATACATACCAGAATTGATAAAAACTTGTTGCATTTACTATCAAGTTTACTCCTTATGTTTACTTGATTAATTATTTTTATGCGTTTTTGATTAGGCAACTTGGATCTCGTGATTAGTACTCTATATGAAATTATAAAGATGAATAAAATCAAAAACTCTACATTTACGATTTATATAATGCTGGCAGAACGAGGAGTTACTGTATTGAGCCTTCCACCTTATCACCCTGAACTAAACCCAATCAAGAAGGTTTGGGCATTAGTCAAACATTGGGTTACCTTGAAAATGGAAAGTGTGGAGACCTTAACGAGGAAAAAATTTTCAAACGTGTTTAAGTAGAATGACGTTCTATATGTGATTACGTTAAAAAAATCGAGGAAGAATCTATCCAGAAAGAACATGTTTTTGATGAATGTAGTGAATTAGTTTTTTGTGTAAATATACGAGATAGCAGTGATAGTGATTCTATTATTAATTATACTGATGACGACGTTTAATGTTTATATATCATTTCTGATCATTCGATCTATAGTAATTGTAAATAACCAAGCAAGAAGAAAAATTGTTTTATGTATATTTTTGTTTTCGCAAATTGTAAATTATATTAATAGAACCTCGACATATATTTCGTAATTTCGTTTGATGTTTTATTCAAATTGTGACCGAATTTAATAAATGTATTTATAGTAAGGTATATATTTTTATTATTTTATGAAAAAGTGTTTGAAAATTTAATCTCATTTTAACACGTCCTCGATCAAACCCTATTTTTCCATTTGACAAAAAGAAGTTAGATGAGGGACTTTTGGAAGCAGATGAACAAAAACCATACGTGTGAGTGTAAAGATGGAATAAAATTCATTAAATTTTTATCCTTATTTATATGTAATTTTTCTCAGGCAGGTCAATTTTTATCTTCAAATTTCCATCTTTTGGTATAACAACCCTTTCTATCTCCCCCAGTAGCGGCGCAACAGGGGCAACTTGATAATTTTAAATAGCAATGGGCTTAAAAGTTATATTTTCGGAAATACTATTTCATCCTCTATGCAGCAATCTAAGCATCTTCAACATCGGTCGATAAGAACAGGAAAATTAAAAAAATTACTTTGAATATTTTTCAGCCTTAATATTATTGTTTGCTTGTATTTTCTATTAATAATAATCAAAACAAGCAATAGTTTTCTGAAAGAATCATCCAAATCTTTCTTTAAGTCATTTCTTTAGGTATAAATTATACATTTGTATCCTAACCAGTGGCGGGGTGTCGTAGGGCAATTTGAAAAATTTGAAAGACAATAAGGATAAAAAGTTTCATGTTCGGATAGATTGTTTATCTTTTATCGAGCAGTGTAACCACGTTTTACATGGATCGATTAGAACAAGAAGAAAATTGCTTTAAAAATTTTTCAACATTAATTACTTCTGAACATTTTATTAATAATAATTAACGGAAATAATATAATTCTGAAAACTTTAAACAAACAATACAAATAAATCATTTCAATAAAGAAGATGTTTAAACTGAGCTCCGACAATGTCCTGACAGATAGCCAAACAATGTTCAAATTTATTTCGAACATTCCGAATCATCTGTGGTGTGATTTGTCTAATTGCGTGTCTAATTCTTGCCTTTAAACCGTTGATGTGGTTAGGTTTTGTTATGTATATTTTGTTTTTTAAATGTCACCATAAAAAATAATCGCAAAGGGTCAAGTCCGGTGAACGCGCGGGCCATCCTAGAAGCCTTCGTCGCCCAATCCAATGATCGACAAAAGTATTGTCTAAAAAGTTACGTACTTGTCTAGCATAATGACATGGCGTTCCATCTTGCTGGTATCATAAGGAATAATGTGGCAAGTCTGGATTATTTAAATGTGGGTATAATGACGCCAGTGTGGGAACTAACTAATCTCTCAAAAACTCTAAATACATTTCTCCTGTTAAATTATCCTCCAAGAAATAGAGACCCAAAATTCTGCCTTCCACTGTTCCAGCCCAAACATAAACTTTTTGGTGGTACTGTTGTCGCATCCAGTGGGGAGTTACTAAAGCCCAGTATCGCAAATTTTGACGATTTACATCTCCAGTAAGAGTAAATGTCGCTTTAGCCGAAAAATTATTTTAGCCGCCAACCTCTGGTATCGATTACACATTTCCATCATTGTCTCGCAGAACTCTATTCAACGATCTGGATCATCTTTACTTAATTCATGTACCAGCTTAAACTTATAAAGATGTTATTTTTTAAATTTTAAATACTTAATCACTGATCTCTGACTTATTTCATTTTCTAAAGTTAATTCACGGGTTGTTCCTAGTGTCAACAGAAACCATTGGGCAGATTTAAAAAAAATTTTTTTTTTCTAGGACTTGGTTTGTAATTTACTGACTGCCAATTGAGTGATAGTTTTGTCATGATATTTGTTATTAAATAAAGTCTGAGAGCGGTTGTAATCACCACAACTGACCATAATCAAAATTTCAATCAATATTTAAAAATGTTTATTCCTTTTTCATTGTTAATATTATATTTGAATTATTCATATTTTAATTTTTAATCTCTGGACGTCATCCTTTTTATGATGATTAACTTCCTTGATGATCATCAACTCATTATTGAATAAGGTGAGTCCATATTTTTATAAATGTTATCAATTTTTATTTATTTTAATAATTTTTAGCAATTTTCATGTATTAAATTTTTACTAGTTGTATATAGTTCTATATTCATTCTACTTGTTTATTATTCTTTTGCCAATGTTCTTTTTATAATATAATTATAGTGTGAGTATATTTGTATTCATACTTCATAATTGTATCTATAATTATAAACTTAAGGTTTTGTTTATTGTAATCTTGTTTGTATTCCGAACGTCAATCATTTTTTGTCATATTACTAATTAAGTTTTTACTTTTTAATAAATTAGCCTTGATAAAGCTCTTACATTGTGAGCAAAACGTCGGCAAGTTCAACCATTTGAGTTGGTATTTTGTACTTCATCTCCATCCAGAAGAGGTCTAGATCAAATCCTAAACTATTAATTTAAAATTTAAATCCTTTTTTTTTTAGTTAACCGTGCCATTTTATTTTATTTGATAGATCTAAGGTAATATGGCAGTTCGTTCAAATTTTGACTAACAAAACTGATTTTAAAATACTCGTAGTAAACTAATATTAAAGTAGTACCACGATAGTGCGATAAGCAAAAACATCCTACAAAAAAAATGTACAACGACTTAAAGGCAAGAATTCGACACGAAACTAGGTCAATTACACCACAGATGATTCGCAATTTTGAAACAAATTTCAACATCGTTTGGTTATCTATCAGGTTGAGCATCTTCTTTTTTTTTTTTTTTTTTTAACAAAAATTCAAACAGAAATAATTAGTGTTGAAAAGTATTCAAAGCTTCTTGTTTCTTGTTCTAATCGCCCAATTTTAGAAACAATTACATTGCTAAATAGAAAACAAAAGATCTTTTAAAAATGGAACTTTTGACTATTAGTACCATTTTAAATTTTTAAACTGTCCCCGTTGCACAACCACTGGTTGTGATAGAAATGTATCATTTATACGATTAAGTGGGAATTTGTGTAATGCTTTCAGGAAACTGTTGTTTGAGTCGATTTATTAATAAAAAAGGAACCCGAAATTATTAGTGTAAGAAAAATATTAAAAGGTTACTTTTTTCTGTTCTAATCGACCGATGTTGAATATGCTATACATAGAGAATGAAATAGACTTTTCAAAAATGGTGGAGATAGAAAGGGTTAATTTATACCAAAAGATGGGAATTTAAAAATGAAAATTGACCTGTCCGAGGAAAATTGCATAAAATAAGGATAAAAATTTAATTAACTTTATTCCATACTTTACACTCACGCTATATATAGAAATGTGGGCAAGAAAACACAATTATGAATTTGATTACAGTTAAGGTATACACACTGTATATTTCGTCTTCAAACGAATAAAAATACATGAAAATACAATCTGTCATTACGGTTATTTCACAGAATAATTATTTTTTAGTAGCAGAACCTTATTTTGAAATTCAGCAAAATGAAAATTTGATTCTATTTTTTGAAGAAATAAATCAAACTTTTAATTCACTCCGTCAAGAATTGTGTTTTTTCCCTACCACAATTTTTTTAATCTGGTTGTTCTGTATGTAATACACGTCACTGAGATAATTACGCGTTAAATTTATCTGTCACACAAACAAATTTCGTTATATATATATAATTCACAATTATTGATTAGAAATTAAATCGTTGTAAACTCGTCGCTACAAAATGAATTTTATGGTTTTGTTGTCTCTTATTGTTTTTAACCATGAAGTAAGTAATAATTTTTTTTTTCATTTTTTAATTTAACTTATCTGCAACATAATATACAAGTATAAAGTTCATAGCTTCATTAGACTATACGACTACAAATATTACACTTTAATGAGTAATGAACTTTGTGCCTTTATTAAAAATATTCGTATTGCAGGACATATCAGAAGAACTTTTAGATAATGATAAAGAAAGATGTATCCAAGAACTAAAACTAAATCGAGAAGAAATTGTAAAGTTAGATGCGTTGGTGTTACCACCAGATGATAACGACAATTTTAATAAATTTGTGGTTTGCGATTCCAAGAAAAAAGGTTTAATGTCTGAAAATGAAGAAATCTTGAATGAAAATATTGTCAAGTTTATGATGGATACTCCTGAGGTTAAAGATTTGGCTTTCATACTAAAGATGGCATACGAAATGAGTATCAAATTGTTTTTAAACTCCTGCAATTCAACACCTAA
This sequence comes from Abscondita cerata, assembly GCA_030710515.1. Taxonomy (NCBI): domain Eukaryota; kingdom Metazoa; phylum Arthropoda; class Insecta; order Coleoptera; family Lampyridae; genus Abscondita; species Abscondita cerata. The sequence goes on along the minus strand of JALBCR010000496.1, from coordinate 72,048 downwards.
GGTTTCTGATGCTGGTAAAAATATGATTCACATTTATAAGTGTTTGTATGACGCATTAAGTAACATAAAAAGATTATGCAATAACCATGTTGTTTTTAAGCACTATTAAAAACACTAAATTTATTTTACAAAAGGTTACGTCGTGGTGTTTTCTTAGTATATGTTTTCACATGTTACAGGAAATTGTAGTCTATTTGAATACACGTATATTAAATGTAAAACTATAATAAAACGTAAGCATGCAATTCTGTGTACAAATCGTAGCAATCGGAAGATCGTAGCGTAAAATTTGCAATTTTGTGTAATGCTGTAAGCTACATATTTTACTGTTTCTCATAAATTCTTACAGACAGACCTTGACAGAGCTACAGAATTGCAAATAATACCGATCTGTCAATTTTTCCGGTACGATCAGATCACAAGATACAATATTTAAATTTTACTATATTTCAGTTTATAAGTACAGAATTGCAGTATAAGTTCACTATGGGATGTTCCTGAATTAACTCTTTTAGCTAATGACAGTGTAAGAAAGAATGACTTACAGAAATTATAAACTTTGATGTAACTAAAGGTTAAAGCGATAAAAATTGATGGCTGGAATACATAAGATTGCTGATAAAATTATTTCTAGATCTCGTATTCTAGAGTTCCGGACTTAAAATCTATATAATAATAATATTCAAATTACATATAATTGCCCTTAAAGGTAGACGACATGTTAAACTTTAGTTTTTGCTCTCGTAATATATCTAAAGGGGTTCCCCGCCTTGAATTTTGTTGTTTGAACTAATAAAGTAAGGGCGGTGCAGGGACACTTGTGTGTTAACCTTGTAACGTGTTACTGGAGGTATGTACAATATGTTTTAAATTAATTTTTGGAATGTTTTATTTTTAAACCATATTTCATGAGCCGTTTGTCACCGATTTATTCAATGTTTTTCTCGGTTTATATATGCAATAGTTGATCAAGGGAACACTGCTTCAAGAAGACAAGTTACACTAATTTACTGCTTGACATCTAATAATGGAAATCAACAAGTTTGTAAAAACTTTTTCTTGGGTACCTTAGATATTTCTGGGAAAAAGTCAAAACTGCCATGAAGAAAACTTTAGATAGTGGAATAGTAGAAAGCGATAGAACGGGTTCAAATCCGGCTCTCAATAAAATCCCAGAAAGTATAAGAATATTGTTCAAAACCATATAAATTCAATTCCCGTTATTGAATCCCATTAGTTTTAGTTTTTCAAAGAGGTCGTACCTCCTAACAGGCTTATCCAAAAATTTCTGTATTAAGATTACTTAAAATTTTGCGAAGAACACTATGGTTTTCAGAGACCGAAACAAGACTAGTGCGACAATTGTGCTCAGTTTAAGAATAAATCAAAAGAGGAAAAACTGAAGTGTCAAGATGAATATGATTTACACCTTCTAAGAAAGAGAAAAGCCCAAGAACACAAAAGCCAAAACAAAAAACGAGCTTATAAGGAGTCAAGTTTTAGGTGATACCCCATGGATTTGGAAAAATCTTGCTGACCCCCTAACTTGGAATTGGGCAGTTGTATTACAAAAAGAACTTCAAAACTTACAATTTTACTGTATATACTCTTGCTGATAGAAGTGTCATAAATTATATGTGGCATGAAACTGATGGAACTAAGGGCTCATTAGAAGTGGCAACATGTTTGTGGGAGTTACTTTCCAATTTACCTCCAGAAGTTTTTGAAGTCACATTCTATTCAGACACTGCCTCTGGTCAAAACCGAAATACTATTTTAGCTGCTATGTTTCTGAGAGTTTTGTCTGTATTAAATAACTTGAAAGTCGGCAATCAAAATTCATAAAGTCTGAGCATTTCGAAATGGAATGTGACAGTGCCCATTCTACCATTGAGAATAGGGGAAGAAAAATAGAAATATTTGTTCCAGGCCAGTGGTACACAGTTGCAAGAAGTGCAAAAATGAGTAACCCTCCTATGTAGTGAAAGAAATGAACTTCACACAATTTCAAGGTTTCAAAGCGTACAGCCAAAAGTTGATAACTAATAAAAACATAAATACAAATAGAAATGCTATGTATTGGTTAAATGTTAAATGATTGCAGTATCAAAAAAGATTTACCATTGATGATTTATTATAAACACCAGTTAAGCGATAATGAATTCAAACAATTGTTCATTAAAGATCTACCCGTAAGGAACATACTGTACACGATTTGTTATTTATTATATTTTCAAGTAAGAGGCGGCTTAGCCGATTATCTCGCGTAAGGTAAATGACAATAGAATTACAGAACATTAACTTAAGCACTAAATGGTCACTAGTTTATCTAAAAATTTATAAACTTATGAAGTAAACCAATTTACACTACTTAGCTTAAACTTAATACTACGTCTATTTGATTTTTAAATGCGTTTAACAATTCAACATTAACAGTTTCATTTGTAAAAGCATTCTAAAGGTTACACACACAAACAACAAAAAGTTTTGGCAAAACTGACCATGGAAACGCTGATGAACGAGTTTGTAGCTGTTACCTCGTAAATGAACATTTTCACTAAACACAAACATATCACGTAGCGGACAGTTATAGTGATTTTGCATTATCTTATAAGTCTCAATTAAATCCCCACAATCAGGCATTTCTTTCAGTGTTGGTAATTTGAGTTGCAAGAGTCGTTGACAACACGGTAAATGTCTAAGTTCGAAAACTGTTTTTATTTAAATAAGGGTTCCAGACACTAATACTAAATTTTAGTATGGGTCTCACATAATTTTGTATAGCTTTATAAACACTTTCGGTTTTAGACATTTTGAATGAATTAGCCTTTTTTACAAGGCGTGCGATGTGAGATGACCATTTCAAATCGTTGCGACCAGATCAGTATGTTCAAATCTTTCTTTAAGGTTCTTCTTTCTAGAGTGTAGTCTAACCTAGGATTATTTGTGTCAATATGTAGGTGGTACATTTGTCTATGTTAAGTGTTAGCATTCATGTTTTAGACCAAGAGTCTATTTCATTAAGATCTGACTGTATGATGGCCGATTTCTGCAGATAGTTGTTCTAATCATAGTATCATCAGCGAACACACTAGAATTTGATTCAATACCTGAAGTTAAATCTGCTATGTAAACTAAGAACAAAATCGGACCAAGAACTGATCCTTGTGGCACTCTACTTTTTACTAGGTAGGATAAAATGATGTATCAATCGCGTCTCTAAATTGACGAAAAGAAGTTGAAAGATTTGCTATATTGATGTCAATCAAATAAACTACCGACTAGTAGTCATCAGTTTTATCAAAGCCTAGACAGCGCTTAAAGTACCAATGCTAATAATTCTGCTGAGTAGATTCAGTGATAAATATAATACAATCAATACGTTTTTGAAGATTCGGTTTTTATTCTCACGTACTTAGCTCTCTTCACTTTTGCATATTACAATTGACTTATGGTTGCAATTATTATAATGGTGAATAGATCTAAGTACTAATTACCCAATTATCAATAATAATACAGTGTTTCTTCATTTTTTCTTAATTGAGAAAGTGTCTGTGAACATCTTGGTTAAATTTCATTACTTTCAGTAAATAAACAATGGAGATGTGAATTAACTTCTGTTTTTAAGTGAAGAACAGAAATCTAAATGTCGTTTTTTTCTAAATAATGATTGTGTGGCTTAGCTCTCTCTTCCACCAAGACGACGATATGAAGCAGTGCAACAAAATGTGGAACGCAACTAAATTATGATTTGTTTTAAACTGCTTGTTTGAAAGGTTGTTTACATCTACTTGAATTGAATTAACGTACGTAACATTAAGAGTTGGCAAATTTTTAGCGCCGTTCCGTTGACACTTGCGTTTACATTTAAGTATACATACGGAAAATTAACGTAGTATACGAAATTGTTGGGTCAGCTTCAACTTAAGAAGTTACTAGATAATTTATTATGTTTTTGTGCAGTTTTACCATGAGTGATGGTAAAGTAATGTTGAACGAGAACTTCTTAAGCTAACTTAGTAAGTGTAAGCGGAAATCTTCGTTTATTCGTGCGTTGATTCTTATTTTTTTGTGTCTGCATTGAACTAGTTTAACTGGATGAACAATACATTACTCATGAATTTGTTTGAACTTAACTTTTATAAGAAGGAGAACGTTTTTGTACGAAGGCTCTTATCGATGTTGTTTTTTTGATATATTGATTTTAGTTCGATTCGGATGGGTGTATTTTAAGCCGGCTGTTAACAACCGTTGGTTGACTTAATTGTCCTACCTGGTTTATTGCAAGTGGAGTAGCTTGTACACCTCCACCGTTAAATTATTTGATATTTTTGATTCAACAAACATTGGAGAATGTTCGTCAGAAAGGGAGTGGTTCAAGCCGCCTGGCAACAACCGGTTGGTTGGCTTAATTGTCCTACCTGGTTTGCTGCATGTGGAGTAACTTATTTCTCTCCCCGACTTAACATTATAAAGGTAGAGATTCAAGCCGCCTGACATCAGCCGTTAGTTGACTTAATGTCCTACCTGGTTTCATGAAAGTGGAGTAGCTTATATTTCTCTCTCAACTTAACATGAAACTTTTACTGTCATTGAACTTATTATTTACCAGCTGATACACAGAATATCAAAGAGTTTATTGATTTATGATCTTGATTGGATTGGATATGATATGTATTATGTACAGGGAGTCCTGTTTTCGACACTTTTGCAGGGTATCTCCGTTATTATTGCAGTTCGGGTTTTGGGGTTTTTGCGAACCTGTGTCACTTTTTGTAAAACAAACGATGACGCAGACAGATTTATCATCGCTCTCTTCGTTTTTGAAATACAGAGTGAAGTTGAAAAGTGTGCATTTTCAGACACCCTATGTAATTCAGATATCTGATTAGTTATCGACTACGTAAAAACGAAATCTTACACATTTTTTTATGCAGAATCCAGTGACGGGCTTAGTTTTTTTCTAAGTGTCCCCATTTTTGAGAAAGTTACCAAAGTTAGGATATTTTTAATGGGACACCCTGTATGTCAATTTGTATTTACATTCCACGCATTAAGAGCTTTCCAGAAATGTATAATAGTTGGCACTTTGTTTCCAATCGAAGGTTAGAATCTTGTTTTTTTAAATAAGTCTAGAAACTAAAAGCCAAACAGATTTATTTTTATTAAACTTATAGTAAAACCAATAACTAATAACGCGTATATACATTTATATGGTTGCCATTTTCCCTAATGCAAAATTGGCAGTTTTGCGAAATTTTGTTCAAGGCATTTAAAATTATTATGGGGTGACCTATAAATATATATACGCGTTATTGGTTATTGGTTTTACTATAAGTTTAATAAAAAATAAATCTGTTTGGCTTTTAGTTTCTAGGTTTATTTAAAAAAGGAGATTCTAACCTTCGATTGGGAACAAAGTGCCGACTATTATACATTTCTGGAAAGCTCTTAATGCGTGGAATGTAAATACAAATTGACATACAGGGTGTCCCATTTAAAAATTCTAACTTTGGTAACTTTCTCAAAAATGGAGACACCTAGAAAAAAACTAAGCACGTCACTGGATTATGCATAAAAAAATGTGTAAGATTCCGGTTTTAAAAGAGGGCCATAATAAATCTGTCTGCGCTATCGTTTGTTTTACAAAAAAGTGACACAGGTTCGCGAAAACCCCAAAACTCGAACTGCAATAATAACAGAGATACCGTGAAAAGTGTCGAAAACAGGACACCCTGTACATGCAATGTGTTGTTTTTATTGTGTTTGATGATTTATTATTTTGTTTGCATAAATGTATGTTATGTTGTTTTTTTTATGTTTTCTCTCTGTTACGACTAACATTCGACAAACAAAGTCATGAGGCTAGTTGATTATTATTTATCTCATCAAAATTGACATATGATGAACCTTGTTGCAATGTTTTATTTGATTTGGTTAATATTTTAGTTAATTGACATTTTACTTATTATGATACTCGTGACTTGTTTTGAAATTTTGTCATGCATGTGGTACACTCATGAAATTTAAAACTTGGACACCACAATTTCTGTAAACAAAAGTTTGCACATTGTGAAGCGGGCTTAAGGGTATCATTTACAATTCTAACAGCAGGTAGTCTCAGCAGGGGTTATCTTATAGAAGGACTGTAGAATGAATCATTACACTAAGCACGTTTTAGAAAATAGGTAATTTACGTTGCTTACTTAATTTTTTCTTTAAAGAATATATTTGAAGGTATCGCTAATTAAACACCATAGCTCGATTAATTATCGAATCAAAATTTTGTTTAGGAAATGTTTACAAAATAAAATTAGAAATAATTTTGATTTAAAAACGTCTACAAGCAATAACTTTTAAATTAAATCAAAAACTAAACATGGTTATTTGGGTTGACTGATTATTACTTATTTTTAAATAAATCTAACCTACTAATTATTGTAAGTTATTAAAAAAATCATTAAACTCTCTATTCATAATATTTAGTCCTTACAAAATGTATATTTTATGACGTTTCATTTTTTTCTGTAGTTAATATAAAAGTGAAAATAAAAACTAAGGCAATTCTTATTGTCAACGTATATATTTAGTTTTTGACAAGAATTTATTACATAATTATAATTAAGATACCAAGTTATAGTTTAAAATTAAATGAAAACGTTTTTTTTAAATAAAGGTATTACTATATAAATAAATATAAGAAATCAATAATGGGTGTGACCTCCATTATTATTGATACATTCTTGGAGGCGTCTGCTCATTGACGCTATCAAGGTATCAATATAATTAATATTAATCGTTTCCCATGCGGTATCAATGGCTGCAATTAGTGCATTACGGTTTACTGGTATAAAATTTGGCCCTTGTTGTCTTCGGATAACAGCAAGTATTCGAGCCCAAACATTTTCAATAATGTTAAAATCTGGGTTTTTTGCTGGCCCGCTTTACAATGTGCAAACTTTTGTTTACAGAAATTGTGGTGTCCAAGTTTTAAATTTCATGAGTGTACCTTTTTTGTAGGAGTAGTACTGGTAAGAGATGAATAAAACACTATATCAAAAGACTAGACATGGTGTGTTAGTCATCTCACACCAGTATTATTCCTACAAAGAAGATTCTACTATTTGGGAATATCTACAATTGTTGACAAGCCTTTGGTCCATTGTTCTTTGTGGCATTAAATTGCACTTTTTAGTTAGCGGTGAATGCTTTGTTCATGTCATTAGCTTGATGGTGATATGCTGTAGTTTATAGTTTAACGCAGTTTGTTGAATTGATTAAATATTGTGAATTTAAATTGTCTGTTTTAATCTGTTGCGACCATTTCGGTGGTAGCTTGTTCGGTGCACTCATTTCGGTGTCGGAACGTTTTGGTTCCGAGCCAGTTCAGCTCAAAAAATTGAAACAAACTGTGAGGGTGTGTTTTGAAAAATTATGAGGTATGACATCTGGATTCTCTATAATGGAAGTTATGTTGCGCTTAACAAAAAATGCTGGTTATTGGTGAATGATAATGTTTCGCAACCTAAAGTAATTGCTTCCTTCAGTTTTGGAGACAATCATAATAATCATTAAATATGTAATTTATTGTAATTATTAATATAATAATACCTACATAACTTTTTTTTAAACAATTTTTTTATCTGTTGCTTAATTACAAAAGTACTTTAATCATATAAACTATATATCTTGGTTTATACTAATTATTAAAAAAAAAATAAATCAATAAAATAGTAAAACAACAATTAAAGTAAATTGAATCAACTGTATATTTGTGAAATTATGTGATTGTATCACATGTGTTTTTTTTTAAATATTTATATTACTTGCATTTAAATTCAGATCTTTGTTGTAAGTATTTATTTAATGCTTCGCACCAAACTGGCTCGACTCCAAACTGGTCAGGCACCAAAACCTACAGGCTGTGCCTTTTTTTGTGTAAATGGAAAAACGCACTTTTGGGTAACATAAAAATATTTTTTCTTAGTCGAAATTGCGCCAGTCGATAAGGTTGTTGTTCGCTTTCGAGTCAAATTTGGGGAAAACTTGTTGAGAAAAATTTAACTACTTTATTAATTCTATAAACCCCATTGGGAACTCTCGCAAAATCTAAAGGGATTGGCGTTAGACCGCCATCACGTCGTAGGTTAAATTTCTCAAATATTTCTGTGAGACTTTGGAAGATCTTTCGAAACTTATATTTATTTATTGTGGTTGCGCCTTTTTATCTTTTTGAATTTGTCGGCAAGAACCGGTGTTTTTTGAACTTTTGCTGATGATAATTAACATAAACAAACGCTGTTCAATTCATGTGACCACGCCCAACCATAAGCGTTGATACCATCGAATTCATTATTGCTAGATATTGTTTGATATAATTATTTTTTAATTACTGTTTATTATGTGTACAATGGTCTAGTCACTTTCTTGTGGGAATAGCAAAATTATAGTTCTATCATTTTGCGGTTTGTTTTTTGTGTTCGGCTCCCTATTAGCTACTCCACATTTATCTAGATGGCGTCCTCTTATTATCTCTTCTCCAATGTGCAAGCTTTGCATCTAATTACTAATAAGTACACCCACGATTCCTCTGCGACTGACAAAGCTGCCAGCAAAGTTTTCAACACTGCTTACTAATGTTTAAGTTTGTTTACAAATAAACCGTAACAAGGCACCAAAACGACCGCACCGAACTGCTCGGCACCAAACTGACCGCACCGAACCGTTCCATCCCGATAAGAAGTTATTTTTTATAATTTTAAAAACACTGTTAAACGTGGAAAAAACAGTTTACACGTCGACCGCTTTCAAATGCACAAACTCGAGCTGTACTGTATTACTGTGCATTATTACTTTTTAAATATTTTGTAAACCTAAGTTAATTTGCAAATACTTTTTATTTAAAAGCAATTGATGATTTGACAATATACCAAGTATATAAATATAGCAATTATAATAATAAAAACCCTCCAAAGATGTCATTACGCAATAAAAAGTTTTACATAAAAACATGAAAGTGTATCAATAGAAAAAGTATTTAGTATTTTATAATTTAAATGTTCTACAAAGAAAAGTTTGTTAATTATGAACTGAATTTTGAATGATTTTAAATTTGAGAAAATTAAATAGATAAATATAGAAGCGTACATGCATACAAATAATGGCAATTTTAAAATTTCGGCTTTTCCAAAAAGCAAAAAAGTTCAAACACACCTTTTTCGTGAAAACCATAGATAATGAATTGCAACTTTACATAAATGTTATTTTAAACTACTTGTCGCTGCGTATATACTTTTACTTTAAACAAAAGTCTGTTTAAAAGACAATGCCAACAATTTGTTACAATGACTAGTAATTAGAATTGATAATCGATAATAAGTACTCCTACAGAGTAAATAAATTAGTGATTAAATAATCATATCACAAGAAATGAATCCGTTAATAGGTACTTGTAATATTTAGATTTAATACATCTACCTAATATTGTAACAGGAGTCAACATCGCACCGATATTTATAAACATGCAGAAACGCACACAAAAAATTGCGTGGTTTATGTGAATCGGTCGGTGTCAAGATATCCCGTAGTTAAAACATCCCGGAGCTAAAACGTCTTGGTGCCAAAACGTCCTAAACCAGTTCAGCAAAGGCTCTGGCAGGGTTGCTAAAATTGCATCAAAGAAAAAATTAACACGTATTGTAACAACTGCGAATTTTTTTTCCACTAAGCCTAGTGTATTCCATGGGGCAGTTTTTTTATTTATGAGTTTATTCACAAACTGGTATCTATAGGCGATGATTTTCTAACTAAGAAATCTTGATCCAAATAATAAGTCTGGGCATTCAGCGTGATAATGCAGCTTGCATTATAGAAACGTTTTATGCTTTATCTCCAATAATTAATATATTTTTGCTTTACCTAATTGTATATGTTATAATAAGACTTATAACATAAACACATTTAACGTAAATGTAATTGAATAAATATTTTAAAAAACATAAAGTAAATAAAATGTGTTCTTTTGAAAATAAAATTCTGCACAAATTTGAAGTATTTTGGTAGTAAGTGAAGCAGAAACAATAATAAAGCTCACTATTCCTAGTTTAAAAACTATAATAAGGTTCTAAATTATTAATATTTTAATAAACATAACCTAACAAAATGCGATTGTGAGAAAATTAAACGCAAAAAAAGTTTAAATTTTTGCATTCTGTAGGAAACTCTTTAATTTATTTTACATATATTTAAAATCAATTATGCCTCAACTAAACTTCTACCTACATTTTGTCCCAAAATGAATAAGAAGAAAGAAAACACAATTTGGCGTACCGGTTATTGCATAAAAAAATTATTTTCCAGCAACAAAAATCTTATTTTGCAATTTTAGAATTGAGAATTTGATTCTCTTTTTTGAAGAAATAAATCAAATTTTGAGAATTAACAAAAACAAAAAATTATAGTTTTTGTCTCAAAAAAAGGCTTCTTTAATAAGGTCGTTTTATTTTTAGCCCTGTCTTAGGAACATCCATAAATTAAAAAAGGAATAATTTTAAATAAAACGACTACTGGAGAAATCATACCCATTTTATAACAAATACTAAATTTTATCATATTTTCTTTAACCACGTATCTGGTTATTCTGTATGTAAATATCAGGACCCGCCACTGAGATAATTACGCGTTAAATTTATCTATTACACAATCACATTTCTGTATACATATAATTTGTACTTATTGATCTTAAATTAAATCATTGTGAATTAGTCGCTACAAAATGAATTTTATGATTTTGTTGCCTTTGCTTATTTTAACCATGAAGTAAGTATTTTTCTTTTAATTTAAGTTATCTGCAAAATAAAGTATAAAGTTTATAACTTTATTTACAACTGTACAACAACTTTGCATCTTTCTATTTTTATAAAATTTGTATTGCAGAATACATCTGAAGAACATCTAGATAATGATAAAGAAGTATGTATAAAGGAACTGAATCTAAACCGAGAAGAAATTGTAAAGTTAGATGCTTTGCTGTTGCCACCAGATGATAACGACAATTTTAATAAATTTGTAGTTTGCGATTCTAAGAAAAAAGGTTTAATGTCTGACAGTGAAGAGATCTTGAATGAAAATATTGTAAAGCTAATGATGGACACTCCCGAGGTTAAAAATCTGTCTTTCATAACACAGTTAGCATATAAAACAAGTATAAAAACGCTTTTAAGTTCCTGCAATTCAACACCTATAGCTTCTGATTCCGGTAAAAATGTTATTCATGTATATAAGTGTTTGTATGATGCATTAAATAACATAAAAACGAGTTTGCAATAACTGTGTTGTTAAAATTGGCGCCACAATGGTTTAAAATAAATAATACTTTATTTTTCCTTATTTATTCAACATTACTCCTAATATTCTAAATTTGACAATTTAATATGGTCTTATAGGCCTCTTTTTTGTAGGAAATAAGGTAATCAAAAACAACTAAAATGTCGACGTTTCGGGGGCTTTATCAATGCTTTAACGTCGACAATTTTGAGTTATTGAGTAGTTTTTATCATTTTAAATTATCAACAAATCTGGAGAAAACCCTTCCTGAATTCCAAGTTTGTTTTAAATAATGTACCGATAAGCTGTACACATTAAGTATACAGGGTGTCCCACGGTGACGAAACATTAGACATATTTCACAGACTACTTTGATTTGAATTTTGAAAATTTGGGTTTAGGCGTTTTCGGACATGTTCTTTTCAACTAAAATAATGGCGTCCACCTAACGCTTTTGGTTGTACCGGAAGTTGATATCATCTTCGTCATATTAAAAGGAACACCCTGTATATTATTGCAATTTTGGATTTTACGTTAATTTTTAGCTAAACTCTTATTAAGGTTTTCTATTTTAAAGTTAACCGTTTTTGAGATATTTAATTTTTTCAAAAATTTAAAAACACTTCCTAATTTAAAAGAGATGTGTGTGTTACAATAATAAAGTTAAAGAGATAAACTTTATAGGAGACACAACTGAAACTCTAAGCTTCCTTCCCAATACCTTGAAAAAGAGGGAACCATTATACCATTCAAAAGAGAACAAAATTATTCATCAAATTGCGCAATAATATACAGGGTGTTCCATTAAAAATAAATAAGTTATGATGGTTTGAACTTGATTAAATTCGGCACTATATTTCTACCACCCTGTATGAAATTAAGTAATTATGAAATCATGGGAGGAAGCTTAGAGTTTCAGTTGTGTCCCCTATAAATTTTATGTCTTTAACTTTGTTATTGTAACATACACATCTCTTTAAATTAGGAAGTGTTTTTTTAATTTAAAAAAAAAAATTAAATATCTCAAAAACGGTTAACTTTAAAAATAGGAAACCTTAATGAAAGTTTATCTAAAAATTAACGTAGAATCCAAAATTGCAATAATATATAAGGTGTTCTATTTAAAATAACGAAGATGATGTCAACTTTCGGTACAACCGGAAAAGAACATGTCCGAAAACCCTTACAGCCAAATTTTCAAAATTCAAATCAAAGTAGTCTGTGAAATATGTCTAATGTCTCGTCACCGTGGGACACCCTGTATAATACATAAAATATGACACAGTAAACACTTACCTATCAGACCATTTGGGCATAGATATTGAAGTAATTTTTCCAAATAAGTTGAAACAATTCAAGACAAAGTATGTTGCACCTATAACAGAAGTCGGAAAATATGTCATATACCATTACCTGTCAGCGCACGAATGAAGCAACGTCTTAGATCAAAATTACAACATCAATGATCGTTTCATTTTGTTTTTAGATATAATAGTGTTTTATATGAATGTTTCCTTTTCCACAAAATCTCATAACAATGTTAGTTTTTTATGGGTTCAATGAATTTCTAAAAAATAGTTTTTGCGATTTAATGCATGTATAAATATGTTTTGTTGACTTGTGCAATTGATGTAAACATCACATTAGCATTAATAAATATTATTATTATTATTATTATTATTATTATTATTATTATTATTATTATTATTATTATTATTATTATTATTATTATTATTATTATTATTATTATTATTATACTACAATAGAACCTCTAAATAGTGGCCACTAAAATTTACTGCAAAACTAACCGGTATATAGAGGTGGCCGTTATTGGGAGAAACAAAAATTTAATTCTATGCGATGTTTATTAAAATCTTTTAAGTATGGAACATAATACGGTTCGCTATAGGGTACTATACACCTGCATTAAAAAATAACTATAAATGTGCTAATGCAATATTAAATAATTAAACAATATAATAATGGAAGAGTTATACATTGCGATGTTATTGCATTTGAGCCAGTCCGGTAATCCTTAAAATGCCATTCTCGATTGAGTAAAACCCCATTTAAGGCAAAAATTTCCATGTTTTTTGTAAATCGGCTATGTTCGGAAAGATCATTGAATTCTGCTAGAAATTGGAGAGTTGATCCTAGGTAATAACGATCTTCAATTATTGTTAAGTGTCCCGCAGCATCAGTAATCTTTCCAACCAAAGAAAACCTGTATAAAAGTTAATATTAGTTATGTAATTAAGTTAGAAATAATAGGTCAAGGTCATTTGCCAGGACACAAAACGTGATGTGAGTGTGATGAAAGGGACGAAGTATGATAAATAAAAATGAGTGATAGACAATGTAAAACATCAACAAGGACGTAAAGGGTAAAAATGCGTGGTTTAAACAAAATTTAATTAAAAAAGTTGGGTTCTGAACACAAACCACATTTAAAGACAAAGTGCAAAGCGGCGCAATACTCTTTAAAAAAAGAAAGACAAGAAAAAGGGCAGAAAAACAGAAGAAGAATGGCAGTAATAAACAAATATTTAAGACAGTTAAATATAAAAATTAAAGAAAACAAGTTAGCCATGGATCCCGAAGTAATAAATAGACGTGCGGAAAGACGCCCGAGAAGTTCAAAAATCACAACGTAGAGGCGTATATCGTAACGAAGAAAATTACCACAAAAAAATTATATAGATGACGTCACGTTAAAACAATTAAAAATTAATAAAAGTGCTAAGTGCAAAACAAAAGGAGAAGGTAAAGGAGTACAGTAATAAAATTAAACAAAATAAACGGGGAAAGTAAATACTTACCAGTAAAAGTAATCCGGAAGGGAAAAGGTCCGTGAACCCAAGGTGAATGAACGGTCGAGGCTGCGCAAAAGTAGATCGACGTAGCAGTAACCTAAAAAGAAAGTAAAGGAACATTGGGAGCATCATACAACAAAAATACTCACCGTTGAAATTGGCGTGATGACCAGGTAGATTTAGTTTAGGGAGCAATAAGTTTGTAAAGTAGTTGTAGTCCAATTAGGTTAAAAATTCATGTAAATAAGCAACGTGCACAAAATCAAGACTTGCGCATAATGCAGGGCACGTGAAAACTGTACACATTGCCAAACTTACCATTTGTCAGAGGTTTGTAAATAAATTATTGTTGAGCCGAGAAGGTGTTTTAATGAAGGGAATAAGACAAATAAGTCAAAATTTAGTGGCAGAAATTATTTGGATAGTAGTTGTATAGAAACGCGTGCATGTGAAAACACTTTTGTTTCCTGGTAAAAAAGTAACCCTTGAGAGAAAGAGCCAAAATTTAAATTGTTTGATAAACTGGTTGGCGCCTCACATTAAAAAAATTAAAATTTACCCCTTTGTCATCGCAACATCTTAAATACATAATACATACATTTACATAATATGTACCTATTTTCTAATTGCTCGTTATACCTATTACAATAATTAATTACATACATATACATACCATTAAATTACATTTTTGTGAAATATTTTTGTATTGAGGTTTGTTTTACATTTTCAAGTTTAGTTTGTAAAACCTAAGATTTACATTTTGATAAAATTTGAAGTACTTCTACCGCTAGCTCACTCTTATAATTAGAGAATAGAAAACTTTGCAAGTCTCTTAGTTTTTTACACACTTCACCCATATCTTTAATGTTTGACATAAAAACTTTGGATTCTTTTGCACCACTTTCATTGTTCGAATCACAACCTTCACTATAGTCTAATTTACTGATTATATCTTGAATACTTAAATTGGGGCTTTTGTTCAAAATATCACAATCAATAGATGCATAACTTTTAAGGCTTACACGTTGATTAGCTTCTAGTAATACAGGAAAAAGCTGAGCTAGTGAAATTTCGTCTTTTTCATCGAAATCTACTTGCACAATCTTTTCCGAGAATCCTGTTTTTGCAAAACATTTAGCAATTGTAATAAGCGAAATGTTTCTCTAGGCTACTGATATACAAACTAAAGCGCTGGTTAAATTAATACTTTTTTTGCATCTTTAAAAAGACTTTTGATATTTGTTAATGTAGCAGCCTTTTGATTAAAAACTTCCTATAGGCCATCTTAAAGTTTTGGATAATTCCTAGATCCAGTGGCTGGCAATGGGATGTAGTGTTTGGAGGTAGAAAAACAATGTTTACATTTTTAAGAGTCACTTTGGGATGAGACGTTTCATTATCCAGAAATAATAAGATTTTTCTATATTTTTTTTCATTTTTTCATCAAATTTTTTTAGCCAGGAAGTCATAATCTCTTCCGTCATCCAAGCTTTTTTTTTATACCCATTCTAAGGGTAATTTGTTGATATGAGAGCCTTTAAAGCATCGTGAGTGTTTACTTTTTTCAATGATTAACTGATTTTTCTTATCACCTTCCATATTTGTACAAAATAAAATTGTTAATCTTTGTTTTGCAGCTTTTTTACCACTACATTTATCGTTTTTTAAAGAGAACGTTTTGTTTGGCATCGCAAGATAAAAAGTTCGGTCTCCTTAGCATTGTACACATCTTTGGGTAAATATTCCTTCAATGTTACTGACAGGTTTGTTTTTCAAGCTTCCTTCCTTCCTATGCTTTCTCTTTTATTAAAGGTCTAGATATACGGTTCTTCCAACAGTAAATTTTTCAGTCAACTTTCTAGCACTGGTATTGAACTTTTCAGTTTCCACAATTATATCAATTTTCTCTTTAAGAGACTTTTTAATGACATTGTAATTTTTCTGTACATCTATATGTAACAGCACTGTTGAACATACTAACTCAAACTATGTACGCAAAATACGATTTTTGGGGTGAGCTTAATGAGCACTTTATTTGTAATGACTGTCTATTGTAAATCGAACAAATTGTTAAAATCCGTTCTTAAATACCAATAAATACTTAAGCTTCACACAATGAAAGAATTATATATTATGCACAACTTGAACGTTAAGCTGTTCTCTACTAATGACCTTACAAAAGAATGGCCGAAAATGGGAAGTAGAATTACATGTATTTTCCAAGAAAGTTTACAAATAAGTGGCCGTGGCCGTTATCGAGGGGTGGTCGCTATTAGGAGTGTCATTAATATGGATATTTCCATATAATTGGTTTTTGATTTGGAAAACTTGGCTGGTTTTAGAGGTGGCCAAAAATAGAGGTTTTACTATATAACCTAATATTATGCTTTATTGAAAATTAAACGTTGCGTCTGGTAGTTTTTTTAGAATAAGTTTTTACATCCTAGCAGGAGAATACGCGATGTATTTGGATATACGTGTCTTAAAATTGTGAAACTATTAACTACTTCGCACGTACGCCATGAGATGTTCTGCTATTGACTATCTTTGGTATCAATGATCTACGCAAATTGTCCCGCGCAAGCGATAATATTGAGATGTTTTTGAGCTGTGAGATTAAGAAAATTAATTATTTTATAATTTTGCAATTTACATTTACCCACCAACATTTAAACCAATTTGACTCAAAATCTTAAGGTTTTAGTTTCACCGAGTAAACGTAGTATGCGGGAAGTTTAACTTTTGAAATTTTCAATAATGGTTTTCTAATTTTTCTAGGAATAGTAATAATTTGTCTCTTTTAGCACTACACATTGACTAGATCTCACGATGTTACCAACAAATGAAGCTAAACCGCAAACAACAACAATTTTTTTTTACCCTTTGACTTTTTATTAAATGTTCGTGGCACATGCACTGTAATTTTACTTAGTTCAAACGAACACTAACTCGGGTAAGTATTTAAATTTACTTTTTGTTCAATTATTGAATGTTCAATTTTATTCGGTGCACTTGTGACTTTTATTATTGTTTATAATTCTATTTCAGCACTTGCGTTTACAATTTTTTGTGTTACTTTTAGTTATCGTTTACGTTATTTGTGACGTCACTTCTACCGTCTTTTTCTAATTTTCTATAATTTTCCCGTCGTTCATTTAACACAGACAAACGGAAGAAGATCTAGGTGTCGGTTTGCGCCCTTGTTTATAATTTTATTCCATGGTAAGTTATAATTTGATTTTTGAATTCAAACTCTAGCCAAGTTTATCACCTTTTATCTTGCATCTACCGGTACCTCTCTGTAACTATAATAATTCCGCCTAGTTTCCTGTAATTTGGTTATTAATTATCCGGAATTAATTGCATTTATTTTAATTACCTGGGCAAACATTCCATTAGTCTTCCTTTTTAGGCATTCATCTTGTATTTACGACGCTATAAAATAATTAATTATTAAATTTTTACGTAATCATAACCTTCAATGAAAATAGTCTTTTTCTAAATAAATTAGTTGTTTGACTTTCGCGGACTGTTTTGAGCCTTGAATTCTTCAGTTTTTACATTAATACTCTTAGTCTCACACGCGTACATTGTTTTGTTAATTTTCTATTACGTTTAATGGCCAATGATCTTGACAATTACCTAATTTTCTTAAAAACTCATACTAATTCAAATTAAATCTAGGGACCTTGGGATTGCCGAATAACATTGCAATTTATTATGTAATCAAAAGCTGCTAGGTAGATGTATATGTTTAGAAACATTTGAAACAATCTTTGGATCATCATCGTTTTCATGATGTGAAACTGTCACGTAGTGACGAAAGCATCAAGGTATTTCTATGGTGGACATTGCAAAACAGAATCCCAAAATAATTTCATTATTTTTAAAATTTACTATGACATGTGTACTAATTAATTTTTACTTAATAAAATTTTTGTAAATAATTTGCTAATGACACCGCCTTGAAAGCGACTCTTTATTGTAAGGTTTTTACGGTAAAATATAATAATTTATTGTTTGTGTATTAATTATTTCTACCTAAAGGCTCAAAGGTAATTTTGGTAAACATATTTTGTTTGTATGTTTGACTAATAGTGTTTATTTTGATTTAGAGCATTCTCTTTTTTACTTTTATCTCTTTCTACTTTACTGCATTACCGTTGCGGTTTTCTTTTGCTACCGTGTGACGCATTATTCTGTATTTCTAATACAACTTTTTGAAGATACTAAAATGGATAAATAATCATAAAACCGTTTTAATTATCTATTTTTTCTTGGAATCATTGAGCGTTAGAATTCCAAAAAACCGCTGTTCAGCAATACTGAAAAGAAGAGCAACGCCCGCACGCCATTTTCGTATCTTATCTGCTTAAGTATTAAATTTTTTTTTTGCTTTTAAAATTTACTACTTTGTCTTATTGATTTACATCTCTTAAAATTTTAACGTAAGTTTAAATGTTTAATGTACATGGGGTCTAGAGTGAATACTAGACACGAATTTGAGTAGGGAAAAAACTGGCGGAGTCGGTTTAGATGCGTTTATTTACATTCACTTACAGTAGGTGCGATGGAATATTTACATATGTAAATGGATGAAAGTTGCGTACATATCGCCGCGTGAATTGTTTACCGATTTAAGTGCAAGCGACGCACGGTTGTGCTGACTTAGACTTGTCAGCGTCGCGAAATGATTGATGCTAGTTAAGTGTCGACTTGAACTGGACTTAAACTACAGTGTGTAAAATAATTTTTATATTTACAAAATTTGAATAGTAGAATTATATATGCGGTTTTTGTTCTTACACTAGATGGCGTAAGAATGCATTTTTTGGATCTTCTTGTTTGGAAATTCCGCTCGTTTTATCGCGACCATTTTACATTATTTTATAAGTGGTATACGTGGTGCTTAGTTCGGATGCTCGTAGTAAATTTTCTTATTTATTCCATTTCAAAAATTAGCATTAATAGAATTTTTCTTTTCTCCCATTTTAGTTGTTATAACTCTTATAATTATATAGGAAAAAAAAGCCAGAATTTAGGGTGCAAAATCTCCAATTAGACCGTAAGAATGTGGTCTACACAAATATGCGTCATTATAATATGCTTTTATTTTTAGACTTTTCCTTTGTTGGTTCGTTCTTGAGCTGTACGTTTTATCCTTTGTATTTTTACTGCTTTGCGTATTATGGAGTATGCACGAATCTTGCGAAGTGGCAATTATTTCGTGTTGAATCAAATTTCGTTCAAGCGCGCTTTACAAGCAAAAGCGTTTCCTACAAATTTCATATACACTACCGCTCAGAGAAGTTCGGACACTTACTAATAGTTTTTGTTTGTTTATTTTGGACAGTTTGTGTGTTAAAGATCCTCAATTCTTACTTTATTCAAAGAGAGGTATTCTGTACAAAAGATTGCTAAAAAACTTGGTCTAGCAAAATTAACGATTAATGATACTATTCTTCGCTTTCAAAAATATGGAAATTTAAAGGATTTACCACGACCAGGACTCCAACAAAAAACGTCACAAGCTGATGACCAACGTATAAAATTAATTAGCAAAAGAAATCGTAGGTTGGCGGCTCCCGAAATAACTGCAGGAATTAATTATGATCGTCCTAACACAATATCCGTTAGTACTGTAAAACGTCGACTACAAGAAGTGGGTTTACATGGTCGCGTAGCTGTTCGGAAACCCCTGTTAAGAAGAGTTAATGTTCAGAAACGTCTTAAATGGGCTCGAGAACGTTTAAACTGGGAAATAGAAGATTGGAAAAACGTATTATGGTCAGACGAATAAAAATTTGAAGTGTTTTATTAATAGTATATTATAAACCTAGGTAGTGAAGTAAGTCATTATTATTATTGCCCGACCACACATAATCAGCGAGAGGGCAATAATGACCTTCACTACCGTAGTTTATATACTATTTTTTCACTACTAGCTACTAAACTTAGTTGGAAGTATTTTAATTTTTGAATTTTTGTAAAACTATGAAAAATATGTTAGTCTTGATTTGAATAGAAATCACTATTCATTTGTTTATATCAGACATTTTGAAAAAGTGTAATTTCAAATTTGCAATTACTATTTTGATTTACGAATATTTTTATCATGTTTAGTGATGAAAGTGAAGGGTGTACTCCTCCAGAATTGCATGAAGCTGCAAAACAAGTATACAATAAATTGCTTCCAGAAAAATCAAAACATTTATATTTAAAAGTATACAAGGATTTCAAGGATTGGTGTCACACAAAAACTGTTACTACAGTAACAGAAAACGTGCTGTTGGTATATTTTCAGGAGCACGCAAATGTAAAAAGGCATCTACTTTATGGTCAACATTTTCAATGTTAAAATCTACCCTTGCAATTCGAGAGAATATTGATTGCGGAAAGTATCCAAAACTTATATCTTTTTAAAAGGCAAAACAGATCATACAAAGCAAAAAAGGCACCTGTTTTTCCAGAGAACAAATTATAAAATTCTTGACTGAAGCACCTGATGACTTTTTCTTTCTACAAAGGTAAATGTAGTAAATTTTTGTTAAGAATTTACAGAATAATCTAGTTTTCTATAGGCAATTCTGGTCGTTAGAATAGCAGGGGCTTGTAGAACAGATGAACTTGTGAAAATGATGTTCAGAGATGTTGATGTCTTGTCGTAGTAACCATTCCAAATACTAAAAATGACACTAGCCGGAACTTTGTCATAACTGATCCACTGTGGCTTAAAGTAGTGTTAAAATATGCAGGCACTCGACCAACTTCAGATATGCAAAGATTTTTATAAGATTTCATGGTGGTAAACCAACCAAGCAAAATATAGGTCATAATACTATCAGTAATGTGCCAAAAGTAGTCGCCAAATATCTAAAATTAGAAGATGCAGATTGTTATTCTGGTCATTCCTTAAGACGTACCTCTGCGACCATGTTAGTAGAAAGCGGTGGCGATATCTTATCGTTGAAATGCCTAGGAGGCTGGAAAAGCTCTACGGTAGCAGAGGGGTATGTTGAACAATATCTTACTGACAAGAAACGGATTGTGTCAATGCTACAAGGAACCTTCGTTTCAAATCCTATTCAGTCTTCTTCGTACATTAGTGCCACTACGTCTAATTCTGCATCAACATCAACAGCAGTTGAAAGTGTCGTTGAAAGTGCAACACTGCACCTTCCAATGCAAAATGTAGCTAATACTTCTTCGATCACTAGTTCTTCGGGAATTAATGTGACCTATAATAATTGTTCGATAAACTATTATTATAAATAGATAGTAATGCCATTGTTTCTAACTTACCTAATGTGTTTGAACTTTTCTAACGTTATTTGTATTCATAAATTAAAAATTGTTTAATTGTTTGAATTTTTGTGTAGCTTGAAGTTGTGAGGTTATGTTTATCAAGTAACTGAGAACGCAGAGTCGGTTTTGGACTACCAAATTTGTTTTATTATTGACCTAGGTTAATAACAATTTTTTATTGACTCGTAGCTTTAAAAGTTCAACTTCACAACCTGCATTAAGGTTAATATGACTGTGTTTGATAGCTAGTAGTGAAAAAAAGTCTTTGTTAGGAGATCTAAAACTAAAAAAAATGTTTAAAGATTGTTTGGTGTTGATTATTAAACACGGTGGAGGTTCTGTGTTAGTGATCTAAAACACACTTGGAAACTCTGCACCAATTAATGAAATGGCCTCCCCAGTCGCTCGATCTCAACCCGATCAAATTTCTTTAGGATGAATTGGATAGAAAGGTGAGATGAACCCGTCCAACATCTTAAAAGCATCTCAATTTTGCAAAAAGAGTGGAACAATTTGACACCAAACTTTTTGCAAAAATTAATTGATAGAATGCCCAGGGTAGTTCATGCACTTTACAGAGCGATAAATAGATATTTTGATGAAAAAAACTTTAAAATTTTCTAGTTTAAAAAAATCTTGTTAATCGTGCTTTTTCTATTCTTTATGAAATAAAAAAAATATTTTTTTAAATGAATATATTTATTTCTTGAGATATGGGCGTTTAACAAAAAAGACCGTACGTGTCCAAACTTCTTTAAGCGGTAGTGTACGTCTTTTGTTCTATATTTGTGTAAGTTTCTGAAATATTATCTCTATTATTTGGTATTTTTTTAATTCTGGCTAAAGAAATTAAAATGTAATGGCATCTTTTTAATAATATTAATTTAGGAATGAGTGCCGACCAAATATATGGTAAGAATTTGTTTGTTTGTTTTGCACCTTATTTTGGTAAGTTTCATATGAAAAATTTGAAAACCCCTGTCTTAGAAGTGAACGACCAGAACGTTACAATATTTTTTTAGCAACACTATAAAATTATATAAAAATGTAGTACCAATAGCAGTTTGAAATAGGTAGAAAATTTTATTCGGTTTTTCATGTAAAAGAACTTACTATTTTGATTTGTTGACAAGTTTTAATAGATCAATCTTTTTTGTTTTCTAACTCTATAGGTATTACTTAAGGTTTTGAGAGGAGACATTTTATTGAACCTATTTATAATTAAAACAAACTTTGTTTAAATATTGAAAGTTAACGTTGGCCACATATCGCCGATAATTATTTCTTACCCATACCATTAGAAAGCCTTCAAGACAATTAGATGTTAGATGTCTCCTCCATACCTGTTCACGAAGTCTGAATCTAGCAAATTAAAACGGGATTCATCAGTCAATAAAACATGCTGCCACTTTGTAGTTTTAGACCAGTGGCAGTCCGATAAGTCTTTAGACTATTTTTTCAAAAGTTGTTGCTGAACTGTACGTGCCCATATTTAAACATTTCTGACTGCAGCAAGCTCATTATCGGTGATTGTTGCAGTTGCAGGGCAATTTCTCAAAATTGAGCATTAGATTCTTTTGGTATTGTTGTTCATGCTTTGGCTGTTAGTAGATCATTTTTTTTGCACCTCTGCCAAACCCCGTTTTGAGAAACTCCATACCTAGAGCGCGTATTTCACTGGCAATGTCTTCCTTCAATGTGGACAATTATCCGTGCACATCATAAACATCATAATACTAAATTTCAACACTGACACTTGCTAGAAACAATTTAATTTAATAATTAATAAAGTTTTATTTGCTATAAATTTACATTTTTTGCAAAGACTTTACATTATTACTTATTTACATTTATTGTCATTTACACTGTTTTCTTCTTTTCCATCCTTCCAACATCCAATCTACTCCTCTCGTTTTCCAATTAATATTTGTTCCCTACTCTTGTCTTCCTCTCTTAGCTCGTTACATTTTCTTAATATATTTTTCCACCCTTCCCCACATAATCTACACTTCCTTTCTTCGTCTTCCTTCCAGTATCTGCTTTCTCACTCCTCGTTACCACATCTAAATCTGGTTATCATTTTTTTTACTTTTTCCCTTTTTCCTTCTGTGATAAATTCTGGTCTTTCTTCTTGTATTATCTTCTCCCCAATTCTTACTTCTACTAGCTGATGATCTAATTCTATTCTTTCCCCAATTTTAAATTCTTCTACTTCTTCTTATGCTTTTGTGTTTGTTATTACGTAATCAATTACTGATTTCCCTTTTGCTTCATTATATGTGTATTATCCTTCTTCCTCTTTATTACCATTGAAAATCTGCCACCCTTCTTCATCACATCACTTTAATAATTTTCTTCCTTCCTCGTTTATAGTTTTGTCTTTTGACTTCCTTTTTTTTATTCTACCCTCTTCCAGCCTTCCTCCTTATTCCCTTATTCTTGCGTTAAAGTGTCCTCCGATTATCAGTAAGTCTTTCTTAATTTCTCCCAGCATTTGCTTTCCCTTCTGTCTTATTTCTTTAAGTCCTTATTGTAGACCGTTATTACATGTAATGTTTTGTTGTTCTTCCACTTTATTCATCTTTTTGTTATCCTCCCTGGTATATTTATCTATTCTGCTTCTTCTTCTTCCCATATGTTTCTTACTCTCGTTAATATTCCTCCTTTTGCCCTTCCTTTCCTGTTGCTCCTCACTGCGTGTTCCGCTTTCCATCTGTACCTCTGTAACATCTTGTCTTTTCAATATTCCCAATTATGTTCTTCAAGCTAGGTTTCTTGTAACCCCACCACGTCAAATTTGTCGATGTAAATCCAAAACTGGCTATTCCTATTTCTTACACCCGCTACATTCCAGAAAATCATTTTAATCATTGCTTTATTCATTTTCCTTTTTCGTTGCCTTGTCTGACCTTTATTGTTATACTTACCTTTTACTTGTATTAAGTCTTTGTTTACATTCTTTGCTTCTTTTATTGTTTTTTCTACATTTAATTCAGTTTTCAAAAATTCCTCTATTTCTTTTTTAAGCCTTCTCCCTCCTTTTCTGTATTAAACCTTTTAATTACGTGATTATCCTTTTTATCTTTTTTTTCTAACAGCTCTATTTTCATTTTCAAGTTTATCACTTTTTCCTCTAGTCTCTTGTATTTCGTTTCCCACTTTTTGTTAGTCTTACATAGTTCTTCTTTTAGCGCCCTGATTTCTTCATTATTTTCTTTTATCTTGTCCTCCATATTTTTTTGTTCTCTTCTGATTTTCATCACCTCTTGCAGAGTTTTCTTATATATTTCCATGACTACACTAACTTCTCCTTTTTCTTCCCTTGTCGGCGTTCTCGTAATCTTTTTGCTTTATACCGGGTGTCTCAAATAGAATTATATACATGGAGATCTAACTTATTATAAGAGATACAGTTTTGATTAAATTAGATGAATTATTCTTCGGTATTAGAGAAGTTTAAAACTGTTTTGAAATTTACAAATTTTTGTGTCGTTCAGGAGTTATGGTCAAAATACAAAAAAACGCCATTTTCTTTTTTCCACATAACTCTATAACTCTTTTGTTTTAATCAACCCATTGTTTTTGTTGGAACTTTCTTAGAGCACTTTTTTGCGTAGACTTTAAATATGTTTTTAGATTTTGTTTTTCACTTTCCGTTTTTGAGTTAGAACTATTAAATAAAATTTTTCTTATGGAACGTCAAGTAGGCTTTGCAACAGTTCTATGCGGTTTTGTTTCTCTTTCCAATGATATAAAATATGTCATATTTGTTTTGAAAAATAAGCTCGAAAAATTAAAAAAACCTATTTAACGCAATTTGAATTAATTGGCAGCAAGTAATAAATTGTTTATCAATTCATGGTAACCGACAGTATCAAGTTAACTCATAGAAAACAAAAGCGAACCGGCCTGTCAGGAAAATTATTTATTAAACTAGAGTGTGTTTACGTTTCGTGATAAGTATCTTTAAAATCATGAATTCATAAAGCAATAATGAAAAATTTGACATGTTGAGTTGCTACATTGTTTGTCACAAGAACTCTACTGAAGCTAAACGATTGTATCTGAGATTGTATCCTGAACGAAGACAGCCCAGCGTTTGTACGTATAGAAATTTGGCAATGAACTTGAAACAATATGGTTCGTTTCTTAACCTACTAGAAACTCAAAATTAGTTGACGAAGAAGTACAATTAAACATTTTGCAATGTGTGACTGAAAATCCTTTTACGTCCCTAAGAGAAATAGAACGGAATACAGGCATTTCAAAAGCGACTGCACAAAGAATTTTAAGATGTCATAAATATGATCCTTATAAGTGTAACATTTTACAAGGACTTAGAGTTGCTGATTATGATAGAAGAATGCAATTTTGTCAGTGGTATATCAACCAGTGCGAAAATAATGCAAATTTTCCAGCTAAGGTTTTATGGACCGATGAAAGCAGGTTTACAAACAACGGCATGTTTAACAGGCACAATTGCCATATTTGGGAAACTGAAAACCCTCACGCTGTTAGACAAAACCGTTTTCAAGTTAGATTTGGTTTTAACGTGTGGTGTGGCATTTTAAATACCAGAATTATTGGACCTATACTTTTGACGATACATTAAACAGTGCAAGGTATTTGAATTTATTACAAACGGATCTGGAAAATAGAATTGATGACTTACCGTTGATCGAATCTGTAGGTATTTGGTTTCAACAAGACGGCGCTCCACCGCATAATTCTAACATAGTCACCGAATATCTTAACAATCGATTTTCTAATTCGTGGATTGGTAATCGTGGTTATGTCTTATGGCCAGCAAGATCTCCGGACCTAACTCCGTTAGACTTTTTCTTTGGGGTTATGTTAAAAATGAAGTTTACACTGAAACATATGAAAATGTTGCAGACCTTCGTGAAGCAGTTCTTGTATCATTTCACGTTAAGTTACGCAATGCCGTTATGTCAACAGTGCGGAGATCACGGCTATGTTTAAATAATAATGGTCAATTATTTGAGAATTTTTGTAAATAGTTGGTGATTAATTTAATTAGTTCTTAATTTTTGTAGTTTATCAAACATTTTGTTATTAACAACGATGTATTTGTTTTTCATAGCCAACTTATTAATTTAAATTAAATTAAAACGTTTTTTTAGTTTTACAGTTTATTTTTCAAATAAATATTCCATATCTCATATCATTGGAAAGAGGAAAAAACCGCATCGAACTATTCCAAAGCCTACTTGACGTTCCATAAGAAAAACGTAATTTAATAGTTATAACTCAAAAACGAAAAGTGAAAAACAAAATCTAAAAAATATTTAAATTCTACCAAAAAAGTGCCATAAGAAAGTGCCAATAAAAATAATGGTTTGATTAAGACAATTAGTTATGTGAAAAAAAGAAATTGGCGCTTTTCGTATTTTCGTTATAACTCTTGAACTTGATAGAATTTTGTAAATTTAAAAACAGCTATAAACTTCTCTAATACCGAAGAATAATTCGTCTAATTTAACCAAATCTGTATCTTTTATAATAAGCGAGATCCCCATGCATATAATGCTATCTGAAACACCCTGTATAAGTAAAAAAAACAATTGAAACGCGGTAAAAAAATCGCTGGCTACACCAACTTAATGGTTAACCAACTATCAAAAATCTGAATAAGGGACGTTAGAAGAAAAAAATACTTTATACTAAAAACTGTAAGACTATGGATTAGGCAACTGTTAGATAAATATTGTATAAATGTGATATATTTGCACCTAATATTGGTTAATATAAAAATACAGAATAGATGTGTCTTTTAACTCTTCTTTATTAAGAATCGTGAGATTCCTCTTCCATTGAATTAAATTGATGTTGCCTGTTCTTTAAGTTTAACATTATTTTGCGAATGAATAAACCATTGTTGTTATTATATACTATGCAGAAAAATAACCTTATCTTGTTTTTCTCAAAACTTGAATTATATACAATTTTTTAATAAACAAATTTAATTTAGGTTTTCCTTATCAGTGAATGTTACAGCACGCGTTTGAAGTAATTTATCTGTTACTAACCCATATTTTTGTTATAGATGATTTGATACTGAACAGAACAACATCGTTGTATTTTCGTCGTTACAACATGCACTTTATTGTTTTGTTGCCTATTATTCTTTTAACAATGAGGTAAGTAATTTTGAAATTTGATTTTTTTATTTATAAATAAACTTAGTGACAACAGAAAGTATAATTTTATACTCTTTTTATACTGCACTAAAAATGCATTTTATGTTCTATAAATAAATTGTTTATATTTTAGAACATACTTCACAATATTGATGGTACCGATGAAGAAGAATGCATTAAAGAATTAAAACTAAATCCAGAAGAAATCAGTAAGTTAGATATGTTGATATTACCACCGGATGATAACGAAAGTTTTAATAAATTTGTGGCTTGCGATGCCAAGAAGAAGGGTTTGATGTCTGACAATGAAGAAATATTAAATGACAATATTGTAAATTTAATGATAGACGTCCCTGATATTCAACAGCATCCTCTATTTTTACGATTGCTCTACAAAGAGGGTGTCAAGCTGTTGGTAGATATGTGTATTTCAACCAATATGGGAACCAATCCCGGTAAAAATATGATTCATATCTATACGTGTTTGTACCATGAATTAAATAAAGAGAAAATTATAAAAACATTAAATAACAAACAACTAAATATCTTCTCTAATACTGTATTAATGACATATTTAGTTGTTTTTTATTTAAGATTTTAATAATTAGTGTCGAATACTAATTTAACACATGGAATAACAGTTTGTTTACAAAATAAAACAGACAAGAGGAATTATTAATTATGGTGTCATAATTGGTGATGTACAAAGGTGTAAATATATGAAACATTAATGCTAATGCTAATACTTTAATGTATATGACACATAAAAGAAAATTGTATTATAAAAGTTATGTATTTTTTGTTTTACTAGGTTTTAAAAAAAGTTTCTAAACAGAAAGTCCCAACATGGTAATAATAAAAAAAGGAAAACTCAATTCTAGTCACAGGTTAACTACTTTGAACAAAAATTGCGTTATTTTTATTTTTATTTCAAGAATTAAAATTATGAATATAATAAATAATGAAAAGAATAAAAGTAATTTGATAATTTACTTCAAATTTGCCAACTTAGAAAAAACAGAGTGGAAAAAGTATACTCCTTTTGAGGTCTGTTTTTTAATTTCTGTGATTTCAAATTTTGGTATGTTACATAATATTTTTGAGAATTTTTTTTTTCTAAGATGCAGACTGTTCGACCTAATTTTTTAGACCACTAAATTCAAATAACCCCATAAAAAGTAATGTAGGGGTGTTGGGTCTGAGGACTTAGGAAGCCACTGTACCACCGTATACCAATTCACCTGTTTGGAAATATCTCTTGTTTTGTTTTTAGTTGTCGATAACAAATTCTCTTTTTTCTTGTCACACTAAGGTTTTATTGCTTATTTGGTACCACTTTTTTCAATTCACAGAAAAAAATTTGCTTAAATATTTTTTTCAAGAATTTCGATTTAATATGTAAATTTATTGTTGAATTCAAGACAATTTTTTCTTAAAAATATCATTATGTCACATTCTGAAATTAATACACCGTTGTAACCACAGTCTTTTTCACAATTTCAAAAAAAGTTTGGTCTTAATGAAAAGAAAATGGTGATCATCAAATAAATAAAATAGAATGAATCCTACGTTCTGATTATTTTTAATTACTCTGCGTATTTTGAATAGATTCGGATTAAATAAGAATTGATCTGTTTTGAATAATGTAAACCAACAAATTAAAATAAAACTCAAATGCAAACTATAATATTATTTAATATTTAATCCCTGTATAAGCTGCTTACAAGAGGAAAACCTAAAAAGTACATTGAACAACATTCACTAATAACCCAACCACAAAAGCACAACAACAATGTCAATAAATGTAAATATTAACCAAATTAAATAAAAGACTGCAACAAGATATGCTCATCATATTCTTTGTATCGGCAGGTAAATGTCATAGTAAAAGTTTGGTGGTAAGTCGAAGAGAGAGACACCACTTGCACTAAACTAAGTAGGACAATTAAGTCAACCAACGGCGGTTACCCGGCCATTTTAACATTTTCCTTTATGATGCATTCGCTTGTTAAATTAAAAATATTAAATAATCTTACGGTGAAGGCGTACCAACGACACCACTTGCGTCAAACAGAAGTAGGATAATAAAGTCAACCGGCGGTTGTCATTTGGCAATTTAAAATACACTCATCCAAATCGATCTAAATTAAAAAACGACATAACATACACAACAAGTGATTATTCAGAAATGTTCCTCTCCTTATAAAAAATAATTAGAATTAACATACAAACAAAACGAGACAGTTTAAGTATGATTTACAACCTCTCTTTTCCAAATCAAATTAACGTACAAAAAAATAAGAAGTAACGGACGAATTCTAAAATTGACGTTAAGCTACGTTAATTTTCCATATGTATACTTAAATGTAAACGTACGTATTGACGGAATGGTGTTTAACTTTTACTAATTTTTAGTGTTAGGCACGCTAATTCAATTGAAGTAGATGCAAACGACTTTTTAAAACATCTCATAATTTAGTTACGTTCCGCACCTCATTGCATTGTTTCAAAAAATTTCCTTCATATGTTCTAAAAATAGAATGGAAATGCCCGACTCAACGTCTTATACTTAACCGATAGTAGTTATTTTACAATTTGAATCAATCATTGTTAACTTACATTTGGTTGATTGTTTCCCATAGCATTATACAGCGTGTCCCAGGATTGAGATGTTACGGAATTAAAAATTTTTGAATCTCAATTTGGTCTTTTGTAACTAAGCCCTGCTTGGTTTGAAAATTATTTTTAGTATACTTTCGAAGTTGTAAAATCACATAGACATTGACAGTTGAACAATTTTTATTTCCATTTTAGTTAAAGTACCTTTCTCGTTCACAATATGCTAAAATATTACTAAGAAAAGTTGTTCAAAATGACACGTTACAGCCCTATACAAAATTTCAAAACGATCTAACTACTTTGAACAAATTGTTATTTTTTAGACCCTAGTGGTTAACGAAGATCTGGTTTAGGGACTCGAGACAATTTTTGCAACCATAAAATAGTAAATAACCTCTAAGTATAAAACTAAAACACCAATTGATATCACAAGTCACTATCAAATTAGAGACTAGTACCAAGAAATGCTCAATTAACATCAACAGCATAAGAAGTAAATTAAGTTAGTTTGTGGTTTTTGAATCTGACATCTTGTGCATAACTGAACATCATCTAAAACAAAAGAAAATAGTATCGTATATTTTGGAGGGTTATACTGGGGTAGCGGCACCGGTCGGAACAAGACTGTGAATTTTCATGTACAGTCGTGGTCACGGGTTTTGAACAGTTTCAGGTAGTATGTAAGTAAAAGGTCACAGTCTAAGGAAAGAAACTGATGTAACCTTCGAAACTTAATCCTTTTTAATGACGTCTCTTTGTTATACTGAATAAAGAAACGTATACCGGTTGTTTTCACGTATTTTGCCAAAAATGTAAAAAGATTTTATTCTTCACAATCTTCAAATATATACAACAAAAATAATCAATAACTTCTTTATAGTCGAAATATTGGATGGTTTGTATAGTAGGTAAAATAGTAATTAACTAATACAGGAAATAGGTGAAACAATACATGGATTAGAAATTTATGGCGGTATTGTTTTGCTTAACCAATACGAGCTAGTAGTTAAATTAAATTAATTTCTTTTCCGAGCTTCGGGGATTTTTGAAGAAATTCGTCAAAACTTTTAAGAAAATTTGACACGTTAGTTTTTAGATACATATTACCATTAACTTATTTTTTTTAAATGCAGACCTGTAGTTTTTATTTCATTTAAAAAAAACTTTAATGAACATGTAATACATCCAAATAAAAGTAAAAATCCAAAAATAGTATATTATGCTACTATGCTATTTGCGAAACACAAAAAGGCGTTCGACTCTGTGTAGCATATACTATTTTTCTTCAAGCGTAAAAAAATCAAATTCTTCAAAACCTTGCAAGTCAGTTACAAGTAGTTGATGTGGTTTTAAATTGAATTGGCAACAGCGTTAACTCTACCTTTACGTTACTTACAACTGTCAAATATGACTGTCAAACAGTATTATTTATTTGGTAGTATTAGATATTTAGGTAAAAACCTAATTTCACAATTAGAAATAAATAATGTGAATGCATTTTAGAATGGTTTTGTCAAACAGTGTCTTTGTTTTTTTTATACTGAAAAAGACACGCTCAAACCAAAGCCCAATCTCCAATAATATTACAAATATTACAATACATTTTCTGTATGTTTTATTAGCGAAAAAATAGTAATTACACATTTAAAAAGATCATACAAATTGTATATAAATAGAAAAACACGCTAATACTGGATGTAATATCCATTGCTTTGTATACAAGTTTCTAACCTATTAGGCATGCTATTAACGATTCGTTCACAAATGTTTGTTGTCCTCAGGGACTCCCATGACGCTGTTACGTGACGTGTTAATTCATTTGCGTTTCTTTCTCTAACGCCGTCGTTGAAATTGTTCCAATCCCTCACGCTAGCTGCCCACAAATTTTCGATTGGATTAAGATCCGGCGATTTTGCAGGCCACGGCAAAAGTTCAACTTCGGGATGATCTGCAAACCAATCCCGAACAATACGCGCAGTGTGAATTGTGCAATTGTCCTGGACAAAACGAAAGTTTCCATTTCGTTTTCGGGAAAAACTGCTCGTACGCTAGGAAGCATCACCTCTTCTAGTAACGTGACGTAGGATCTGGCATTAAATCTTGGTGGTGTCACTTGCACAATCTCACCAGGAAAGGATTTGCACATCCATCCCCAATATCCAACGTTGATTCGGCCGCTTCTTCTTTTAGGGAGAACATTTTCAATGTTATACCTTGTTCCATTTCGCCTCCATAATTGAACAGGCCCATCTTGCGACGACGAATATGTTTTTCGTCGGAAAATATGACGTTTGACCAGTCCCTGTTAATGTTTGCATGGCAAAATTCTAGTCGTCTTGCTGCATGCTCCGGTGTTAACAAAATTTTCCGAGCTGGTTGGCGGCAATGGATTCCGTTCTCGTGTAACCGACGCCTTATTGTGCGACTACTACACGGTAGTTGGAGTTGCTCTTTAACTTCGACGGATGACAGAAAACGTTGATTATCAGCAATTTCTATAATTGCGTTATCTTCGGCCTGCGTGGTAATACGTCTTGGTCCTGGCCGATGTGTAGCTAATTCTCCGAGTTCGTTACGCCGAATCCAACGTTTCACCGTTTGTCTCTAAAATAAAGAAGTGATAATATCATAGGACTCCACATCAAAAGCGAAATGTTTTATAAAGAAATTACTAATCGAATTAAACAAAATGTTTAAATAAAACTTTTATTTGAAACAAAATTACGTAAAAGAAGTATTTTTGAAAGTAAGTAAGTAATTATTTTATTCGTTCCCTTTTACATATAATAATGAAAATAAAAGAACAACAGTATGTGAAACGAGCATAATAGGATCATAGGTTACGTCCAATTAATAAAATTGAAGATATTAGTTAATAAAGGCAAAAACAAAAATTTTTGCAAACTATATTTGCCACTTTTACAATTTCTTTATAAAACGTAATTCTTTAGATGTGAAATTCTATGATCCTAGCACTTGTTTCAATTATTAACCATTGATTATTTTAAAACTTAATAGTCTTCTAATAAAATAAGGAAACACATGTTATAATAATTTTGAAAGTAAATCAGTATATTATGTGATGTGTTCCTAATTTATCTTTAATTAACGTAAATTTACTTAAAATTAAAATTTACCAAGTACTTACTGAAAGATCCACAGTTTGTGCAATTCTACTAATACTCCAACCTGCTTCAGAAAGTCCTGCGATACGTCCGCGTATTTCTAGTGAACAATCAATTTGACCGATACGCCTTGGCATTTTAATGAATAATTATTATTTCAATTATGAAAACACTTTAACCAAAAAGTAAGTACACCGTTTACGCAGTACTGCTTACAATTGACTGAATTTATAAGTAATTTTGTTTAACTACTAGCTGCGTTTATTTAGCAAAACAATACCCGTTAAATTTCTAATCCTAATCCAAGTATTGTTTCACCTATTTCCTGTCTTTATAATTAGACTATACAAACATTCCAGAATTTCGACTACAAAGAAGTTATTGTGTTAGTCATAAATTAGATATTTATGTATTATTTTGATCGATATATTTGTAGATTGCGTTAAGAAAAATCTTTTACGTTTTTGATGAAGTACGTAAACACAACCGGCATAAGTTTCTTTTAAACAGTATAACAAAAGAGATGCCATTAAATAGGATTAAGCTTGCAAGGTGGCCGTTATTTCCTTAGACTGTGACCTTCTACTTACCTACTACCTGAAACTGTTCAAAACCCGTGACCACGACTGTACAAATAAATGTAAATGAGAAATCTACAAATGTATTGTGTTTCTATAGGTCACTATCAGGTAATCTTAATTTATTGACTAAGAACTTAAATAAATTACTAGATTATCATTTTAATAAAAAGAAACAAACTGTTATTTGCGGTGATTTCAACATTGATTTCTCAGAATCAAATAACAATTATACTGTTGAACAGTTTTCGATTTTCTCTTGATACAACCTTATTCCACACGTGGTTATCGTGTAGGGAATGAGTGGGCTACCCTGATTGGTAATATTTTTATTAATATTGCTAAGGATTAAGTGTGCTGTAAAGTTCTCGAGTTTGCATTATCTGATCACTACCCGCAGTTACTAACCATGGAAGATGATGTAAGAAAAAATCAATTACTATTTTGCTGGAAACGTAGTTTTAGTCAACATAATATTTAGTTATCTTTAGTAGATTGGGACAATGTTTATAAAACTTAAGGTGCTAATAGAAAATGTGAAGTTGTCTTTGAAAATTTTAATTATTATTATTTTAGTTTAAATTTTCTTTTGCGAAAGGTTAACATTAATAAAAGGAAAAAAGAATGGACAAGTCCAGAAAATAACGCTTGGTCAATACGACTGAATACTGAACAATACTTTGAATTTTATTAATAAAATGTTAAATGTAAATAAAACACACAATCACATTAAACAGAAAGGGTCAGATATTGCCGAACCTATTAAAATAGTTGAGGCATCCAGTAAAAGAATTTAATCTTAAAGTAAATAGGGACTATAAGAATACAAACTATAATTAATTGAATATTAAGTCTAACGGCCAGTATTAATAATTGTTGTCACAGTTGTCTTCTTGGGAATTAAGCAAAAATTAACCTTAACCAGCGACTGAAACACTAGCTTATTATTTTTCTTTATTTCCGATTGATGAAAATGAAATTGAAGGTATAGTCAAGAAATTACGCAATACATTTTTAACTGGTTTGAACAATATACCAAATTTTGTTATAAAAGAAGAGGCGGAAATAATATCACCCCCGTTCATTAATGTTTTCTAACAGGTCGTTTTTCTGGTCAATTAAAAACTGCAAAAATAGTTACAGTTTTTAAACAAAAAAATCCAAATTTATAGGCCTTTTCTTTCTTATCAATTTTTCCCAAACTACTGAAAAAGTATACAGTGTGACTAGTAAAGTCCGCATCATATGGATTTTTTTTTATTAATAATTTTGTTCAAAATTTGATTTTGGCATCAAGTTCTGGATCGATTAAAATGAAAATTAACGAAAAAAATTGTAGGCACGTAATTCGCACTATTTGTCAAATTTATTTTTTTTCTCAAAAAATTTTGCAAAAGAGCAGTTATTTCTTAGAGTATCCGAAAAAAGTTATACGAAAAAGTTGTTTTTAACGCAATTTTAAGCCTGTGTGCAAAATTTCAGCTTCCTATTACAATTTTAAAATTGCACCACTATCTATAATAAGACTCAACACAACTACATTGCTTTTGTGTCAGTTATAATCTGTATTATTTTTAGACATAAAGTCATTTTTGAAAAGTAGATATTTTTTTTAAAGTTACATTAAATAAATTTTGCACCACATATGATGAAATTTTAATTGCTCTTTAAATAAACCATGTCTGGGATGAATCTTTGTCAAAGTCAAGAAGAAATATGTAGGTTGCACTGAGTCTGATTATTACACAGTAGTGCAACTTCCAGAAAATAATGAAAAAATCAAATTTGTCTTAGGACACCTCAAAATTGTATTCAAAACGACTTTTTTTATAACTCTTTTCAATATTCTAAGAGTAACCCACTTTTGTAATTTTTTTGGAAAAAATTTAAATTGACTCTTTGCAGAGAAGAAGTCAGATCGTTTATCGAAGGTGACTACAGTAAATTCAATATTTAAGCCAAAAGAGTTGGTAGTTGAACTGGGTGCATAACTAGGCCAATCTAATCACGTTCATTTTCTGTTCTATCAATTTTTTTAAACTGGTATCAGTTGTTTGACAATTTTTTTGCTGATTTGCGACGTGCGTTGGAGTACTCTTGACCATGTCTGAGTAGGATACGCCTGTTTCAGGCGTGCGTATGACTACATTTTTCTTTGCCTCCTGATAAGGTAAGTTTTTGCGAGTTTTAATTTCTCGTACAGCTTTCTTTTCTTTATAAACTGGAAAATCCCTTGATTGAGAGGAGTCGTTGTCTTTGCACTTAACCCAAGCCATAGGCTGTTCACAAGACGTATTTTCGTGTGGTAGTTTTCCACAGGAACACTTGTCGTCGTTATTACAACGTATTGTAGTGTGTCCAAAATTTTGACAGTTAAAATAGCGAACAAGTTTGGGAATGTAAAGCTGACAGGTAACGAGTGAAATCCAGTGTTTCTATTACGCCTTGATCCTTCATTCCTTCTAGTATTTCCTCAATAAAACAATTTAAGAGGATCCTACATGTAACCACACTTCTGGTTTGATTAAGCCTTACATGTGGTCTAACATTCACAGCAACTTCTTCAAGCTTTTTGATATTTTCCAACCTGCTTGCTTGTGAAGCAGAGCAGTTACTATTAAAAGTCCTTCTCTAACTTTTCTAATATTTTAGGTTCATCTACATATCCAAAAATTTGATTATGTAACACAAACGGGCTTTCTTTAAAGAAATTTCCTTTCTTCTTACATACGATACAAACCCGCGGCAGAACACGTTTTTATGGATTTGCATTTTTAGAAGGACCCCTGTCTTTACCCGGATTTGAGGGAGCTAGTGTTCCCTTGGATTTGTTTGTTTTATTGCTTTGGTCGTCATTAGCG
The DNA here is from genome assembly GCA_030710515.1 of Abscondita cerata. Lineage (NCBI taxonomy): Eukaryota > Metazoa > Arthropoda > Insecta > Coleoptera > Lampyridae > Abscondita > Abscondita cerata. Next base: position 35,261 of record JALBCR010000496.1, on the reverse strand, counting down.
GCGACCCTACCCTCTAATGCATCCGAGGCATTTTGCGTGCTGTTAATAACCATTTTTTTGCATTTTAAAGCTACTGCCAATTATTAAAGGTATAAACCGTCCACCTTGACAGAGCCCTGCTGTACTGTCAACTTAATGACGGTAGTATCAAAGTAAGGGATTTGATACGACAGTGGTCCCTTGACCCTCTAAAGAGCTCGGGACTCCGGGTTTGCTAAGCCCGTAGCTGCTGACGAGCAGGCCCCTGAGGGCTGATTGCTTCCTATTGACTTTGCAAAAATGTATGTTTTTAAGGTCAATAAAAAATCATTATTGTTATTATTATTATTATTATCACTTTTTAAGGCAAAGTTCCTTGCCACCACGCTTTATTTTGTTATACTTTAGTAAACACTGTAAATATAATTAAATAAATTTAAAACCTTGGCTTGACTCTTTTTTATTTGGACACTTGTTATACTCACAAAAAGCCATTTCTCTTACGAGGAGGTCCCCGCGGTGATGCGCTCAGATTGACCCAAGTAATTTTTTATCGAAAGACCTTCCCTAAAACTAACTTATAATTAACATTAGCACGCAACGCTTAATAATTTGGTCAGCGCGATTTTTTTGAATATGTTTACACAGAACGTCATCGCCAATGTAAACAAAGCAGGGATAGTTCTCAAGTACCAATATGACTTTATTTACGACATGTACATGCATTAGAAGTATCTATAGTTCTGTATCTGACTTCATGAGTCGAAATATGACATTAGAAAAAAAATAAAATTTTTGAAATATTTGCAAAGGAAAGTTGATTTTTCGTGGGTTATTTCCCATAAGGATTTTTCAAATTGCATTTTGCAAAAATTTAAAAAATCGCGCTGACCAAATTATTAAGCGTTGCGTGCTAATGTTAATTATAAGTTAGTTTTAGGGAAGGTCTTTCGATAAAAAATTACTTGGATCAATTCGGAGCGCATCACCTGGGGACCTCCTCGTTAATAAATAAGCAATATTTAGTTATTTGGCAATTGTACAAAATCGCAAAACATTACCTTACGATTATAAAAATTATTTGCGAGGATTTAGTAATTTCTTTATTGAATCATGAACGTATTATATTCTATCCTGGTCTTGACTGTTTTACTAAATATTTAATATTGGTGTAGTAGATTTAAATTTGGCTTATGAAAATGTAATAAAATTGTACAAAAAATAAACTAATAGCGTTGGTTTTAAATCAATAAAAGTTACTATTAATAACAATATTAGTATTCTTCCAATTTTAATTTGATATTCATACACCAAATCAGAAATCTTCTATTCCAAAAAATAAATAAATAAATGCACTGTTTTAATTGCATGTAGGTTACTTGACAAAATTTAAGTTAAAAATTTGTTATGTTATTTTTCTTTTAATCTGTTTATTTATTGGACGTTGGCCTTTCAAAGCAATTGGTCAATTCGGTCAGCAACGAATTGTGGAATTACCTTTTGGCATATTACGGCTTTGTCTACTTTCACTGCAAGTTTAGTAAGACAAGGTCAACGTTTCAATCCAATTGCGCTCGTTTTACGTTCTTTCTTATTGTGTGGGAATAGCAACGAGGACAGTCGACTTCAAAAGGAAATTCTAAACACGAGTGATGGAATAATTCAAAGTTGTTCTAACCATCCGCCGGTTGTGAAACGTAAATTAAATCGGATATGTAATGATAAATTAATCGGAATGTTGTTTAGAATAAAAGTTTTTAGGTGAGTTTATTGACCTATATTTCACCACGTGATGACCGTTTGCTGCATTAATTTTTCTCTAATTATTTCAATTTCTTTGTTCGTTTGTATTGTATGGGATTGCTTTGCTTGATGTCTGCTGAGATTTCATTATGTCTAGAAAGTGTGGGTTGTCTTCTAGAACCATTACTACCTTATGCAGTAGTAGTAGGAGGATAAAACCGATTCAGCATCAAAATCAATTGTCCGATGTAATTACTCTCTGTACATGCACAATTACACGGCGCGTACTTGCATGTGCGAAGAATGGTTACCCGGTGTACATGCTGTACATGCAGTACATTTTCAATTACTCTCGGTACTTGCTGAGAGTGTAATTAAAATTACATACATTCTCTCTGTACGCAAGTACATGAAGTAATTGGTTTCTGTACATTCTCTCGGAACACAAGTACATAGTACGCAAGTAGAGGAAATGGTGGGCTCGGTACATTATCCTAATTATGCGGATAGAAAAGAATGTAGTCACAGGTAGCAATACTCTTGCCGTAGGGCAGATAGAACAGCCCCCTTCAGCATAAAGCTGTAGACATCTGTTAATTTTTAACCGTTAAAAGTAGTATCATTTAAATAATCTCAGCTAATTAAAACCGCTAATTACACATATTTACACCCATTTTGTCGAGGATGTGGCTTTGTTAAAAAATATTTGAAAACATGTAGTTTATTTGCACCATCCTCCGCCGACACGATTTCCATAATGTATAATTATGTGACAATGAAAATTCAAAATCACATACTCGATGTACATATAAGATGGCCTTCTTGCAAGAAACCACACCCGTCCAAGATGGCGTGTATGTAATTGAATAATTGCTAATTAAAACCGATAATTACATGTAATGAGTGATTGTTCAATGGTTTGTATTCTAATTCTTGTACTACCGCCTGTGTACTTTCAAGACCACACCCCCCAATGAGAGTTAAAATAAAAGTAGCTGGTTAAGTCCGTTCGATACCTGCGTTAGAAAGCGGATAAACAGGGTTGAATTTTTTGCTATCTTCCTTCTAAATGTTACATACATACACGTACGCTTAATTTCATAATAATTTTTAACAATATGAAAGCTGTAAAAATCAGATATTTAAACGGGAATTATAAATATGACTAATTTTACCGCAGTCAATTCCACGGTACAATTTAAAATTATTGACGTGTTTAATGTAGTTGAATTACAGTACTTTTATAAGTTAAAGTGCGTCCAAATACGTGACTCAAGTCGGTTTTCGTTGTTACGTCGTTGAAAAGTTTCTACAAGAAATTCTAACAATCAACCCTTTAAATGTGTAAGTTTTACTCGCCAGAATACTGCATTTTTAAACTTATTTAAATCAAAATTTTTTTAGTATGAGTTGTAAGGCTCCAACTATGAAAATCTAAATATACTATTTTTTCCGAAAATTCTGGTTTTAAATGGTAAATGACACATAAGTTGCAGCTCATCAACTGTGATAAGCGAACGTCAATCAATATATCAGCCAACTATGAAAATCTAAATTTGTTATTTTTCCTAAATGCTGGTTTATATGGTAAATGTCACATAAGTTACCGCTCATCAACAGTGATAAGCAAACATTAATCAATACAAGCAAACCCGTTTGTATTGCATACAAACTAATTTATTTACAGAGATAGTAGTTATAAAAAATTGACACAGCATAATAATATTAACATAAAACTTCACGATAAACAATATTTCTAGTTGTGAAGCTTCCGTCCTGCATTACTTTTTCAGCATATACGAATTATACATAATACATGTGCCATACATACGTTATGTCGAACAGTAACCTTTGACCTTATTTGACCTCCCATTAGATATATTTTTTTAAATACACGTTAATACTTTTCTTAAGTTATAACGTAATTATATTTCAAATACGAAGCATTTTGGATGCGTAGTAACCTTTGACCTTATTTGACCTCCATTAGATATTTTTTTTAAATACACGTTAATACTTTTCTTAAGTTATAACGTAATTCATATTTCAAATATGAAGCATTTTGAATGCGTAGTTTTTTGAGTTTTGTCTATCAAATGGTACAATATAGCCAATTTTCAACTTTGACCTGAGTTTAAAAATAGACAATAATACATTTTGAAATGTACTACCATTTAGACACTTCCCATTTAATTGCGAGTTGAATGATACCACATTTGTCTGGATTAACTTAGAAACAAAAAAGCCTTAGCGTTTACAGTCCCAAAATCTTTAGTAATTAATATATAGATATTAATCAATATATCAGCAAAATACATGTTGAAAAAGTTACTGTCAGTGTTTAATCAACTAAACAATTTAAAATTTGAAGAAATTAAAAAAATAAGATAGCCTTTCAGGTGTATGCAGATTTTGTGTATTTACTGATGCTTACTGCATACTGTAAAATAGGCGATGTAGAATCATACAGAAAAACACATATCTATCACCGTTATTCTTTTAGATATTGTATAAAGAGGTTATAAAGTACCAGTGTTCTTGAACCCGCATAGCTTGGTCTATCTTGTTCCAACAGGTAACTCTCACTTTTTTTAACGTAAATCTCTCTCTCTTTTTAGCGCATTTACTCATTCCCGCTATTGACTATCCAGTTTTATGTTATATCATCCATGTTATCTAGTTGAAACAAATATCTTATAGCTTTATGTCACCATCTTAATTTAGATACTTGTTGTATAAAAGGTTATAAAGTAACAGTGTTCTTGAACCCGCATAGCTTGGTCTATCGTGTTCCAACAGGTAAATCTCACTTTTTTCAACGTAAATCTCTCTCTCTTTTTAGCGCATTTGCTTATTCCGCTATTGACTAATCAGTATTAATGTTGAACAAACGGTTAAGAAAGATCCTCGCTATTTTGGTCGTTTATCAAGTCAAAGAGTGGCAATACAAGAATTCCAGGTAGAATGATCTTTAATAACCATGAATTTTCGACTCCTCATGAGATTGTGAATGCATTTCAAAATATTTCTCTTCCGTATATTGTCCTATTACTGCACCATTTGCCGTGCCTTTTAATACCTTCAACAATTTTCCTTGCATCAGCATGCCATCTTTAACTTATTCTATGATATATGAAGCTATTCAGAAAATGAAATCCTCAACGACTTCCGGTCATGACCAAATTCCGAGTTTTCTTCTCAAGGATTGCGCTAACGTATTCACTGAACCTCTCTGTATTATCTTTAGTTTAGCACTCACTACACATTGTTTTTCAAATGTATGGAAAGTAGCGCGTATTTGCCCAGTCCTTAAATCAGGCGATCCCTATCTTGTCTCGAACTATAGACCGATTAGTATCCTAAGCAGTTTTTCTAAAATTTTTGAATTGGTAATTTCATATATATCCGTCTGTCAAAAACTATATATCTCTTCATCAGCATGGTTTTATGAAACAACGCTCTACCTTAACAAACTTAGCTTGCTTTTCACAATTTCAAGTTGATGTGATCTACACTGACTTCCGTAAAGCTTTCGATACTATCCAGCATTCTACAATAATTACGAAACTTCATGAGTTTGGATTCAGCAATTCCTTGCTTGCATTTTTGCTTCTTATTTACATAATAGGGTCCAATTTTCATCTTTCAACAATTATCTTTCAGAAAATTTCATTGCTACCTCTGGTGTTCCCCAAGGGTCGCATTTGGGACCCTGCTATTCCTTATTTTTTTAACGATCTCTCAAATATCATAACTTGCAACCATTTATTTTTTGCCGACGATCTTAAAATGTATTACTCTATTTCATCTCTAAATGATTGTATATTCTTACAGAATGATTTAAACGTACTTTTTAATGGTGTAAGTTGAATCATCTTCAATTAAATATTTCCAAGTGCAGTATAGTTTCTTATACAAAAAGAGTCAACCAAATTACGTTTAATTACAGTCTTGACTCCAACGTTTTAGATCGGAAGACTAGTATCAAGGATTTAGGGATAGTTTTGATAATAAATTTAGTTTTTCTGAGCACATTGACTATGTATGTGCTTCAGCTAACAAATCGCTTGGATTTATTATCCGCAACTGTAAGTCATTTCAAAACCCCCAATCCTTAATTTCTCTTTACACTTCACTAGTTAGTTCAAAATTTGATTACTGTGACTTAATATGGTTTCCTTTATATTACCGCTACATTGATCGTATTGAAAACGTTCAAAGAAGGTTTTAAAATATATTTCTTTTAAAATGGATGGTATTTACCCAGAAAGAGGTTTTCCTCAAAAATTACTTTTAGCTCGTTTTCAAGTACCGTCCCTATACTGCAGACGAATTCAAAATAGTATTCGATTTTACATGGACTTTTACATAACAATGTTGACAGGTCTTTGCTGGTGTCTTCGCTGAACTTTGCTGTCCCAAGTCGCTCTTCTCGGTCAACTACTGTTTTCGTTTATAAAACACCAAAACGAATTTACTACTAAGATCACCATGTCATATCATGTCCCGCAATTTCAACCAGTTCTGTACTATGTCTGACATCAACAGTTGTTCACTTGGATCGCTTGTTGATCTAATAGTTATTGAGGACTGATTGTTGAAAGTTTCATTGTTTGTTGTAGTATTAGTATTCAATTGTACTTTTGTTGTTGTGAAATTGTTCTGTAAATGGATTTAATCTGTTGAACAATAAATCTATTATTATTATTATTATTATTATTATTATTATTATTATTATTATTATTATTATTATTATTATTATGTTATAGTTGAAACAAATATCTTATACCTTTATATAGTCATCTTAATATAGATACTTGTTATTGCTTAGAGAGAGAGAGAGAGAGAGATGGAGTAAATAAACGTAAACAATATACATAATACTAATTACATTTTTATAAGTAACGCTATTTTAGATAGTAAATAATTATTTAAAAAACAGAAAAATCCGCTTCGAGTAGCGTTTTGTAGGCAAGGTTTTGATGTTTTTTTGACATTAAAATTAAAACTATGGAAAAATGTTTAATATTATAGGGCGAATTTGATAACTATCACGACAACGTCAATTGCCACAACGTTTGATACGTTATATTAGATGATAAAGAATGATTAAAAAAAACTGCAATATTCTCTTCGAATAACGTTTTATGTGCAAAGTTTTTGGTGTTTTGTCATTAAAAATTAAAGTTGGGGAACGAATTAATTGGTGATAAGCATGCTTCATAAAGATTTTGCCTTTTAGATAGTTCATAAAACAAGAGGGTTTGCTGTCTATCACATTGACTAATACCTTCTTCAATAAAATGATGCGTATATATCGATATCCGTTAAGAGCTCTAAGCATTATCTATGTATTCGTATGGTACATCTTTATTATTGTATTACAGAGCAAGTGTTTTATATGATGCTTCAGAAGATCAACATAAACATGTATAGCGGTGGCGAAACCGCATAGTCCCCCAAAAGAGAGATCAGGAACGGTAATAAGTTCCTAGCAAGGGCTATTTGGAACTCATTTTAGCCTTGTTGTCTTTTCCAAATCATCTAACCATTGTTTTGTAGCTTTTTATATGCAGATTTGGGCATGAAAATGCGAAATACAACGCTTAATGATTTCGAAAATCTTTAATAAATCGACAAATAACGCAGTATTTGGAAATTTCATGACGAATGTAGATAAGTGTACGGATGCAATAGTTTATTACATACTAGTATCGACAAACCCGCCAAAAAAGAAACCGTTTAAGCAGTTTCACAACAAGAGTTTATCAATAAATCCAACAGTTGTTTAAATCTAAATTCTACAAATCATGTTTTTAAACCTATTTAAAAAAACAGTGGTTTTAAACCGGTTTCCTGTTGATATGTCGTGATTTGGATCCCTGATTAGTGTTATTTTGTGATCAATGTAATAATTATGTTTAATCAAGTTTTTTTCTCGCACGTATACGCTACCTGTTAACATTTGTCTATATTTAGAACCAAACAGTTAAATGAACACCAAGCATGTACAATGTTTGAATTATGTTGAAGATAATCACATTAAGTTAGAAACCTGTACATATAATTTAGATCAGCAGTAAAAAGAGTATGATCAGATGCCTGTTATATTCTTGATAAAAATCAAAAAACAGAAGAAGGGGGGTAAGTTTGGCGCTTGAGCACTTAACAAGAAGAATGTTGTGTGGAATACAATCAAAGACCTTAGCTATACCTAAATAAACAATCTCTACTTGGACTTGTGGGCTGAGTTCTTATCAAATTGTGAAAAACATGCACGATTGGATGTGCTAGAACAACGAAGCGGAAAACCATGTTGATTAAACGAAATATCTTGAAAAATACTTTGATAAATTATGATGTATAACAACATTTCGAAAACTTTGGCAAACATTGTTTAATATGCCAATCGGACATAATCGTTGCAATTATTAGAATCATCACATAGCCGAAATATAAACATAATCGGTTGAAAGAAAGAATCTGATCTAGTTTTGAGGTTGCATAGTTTTTAATACATCTGACAGCATCTTGTTTGATAACACTCTTAATCAATAAACCAAAATTATAACGTATATGCTTACAGGATTTTCCGATAAGAGCTGTCATACAGTTTACCATTATCTTTCACATGTCTTGATAAAGGCCCAACTTTTTCGCTCGAAACGTCGACAAACTAAAAGGGCACTGTTACAGATTGATGTTACATCCTCTCCAAAGTGTTATTGGTTATTGGTTTTACTATAAGTTTAATAAAATAAATTTGTTTGGCTTTTAGTTTCTAGGCTTATTTAAAAAAAAGGAGATTCTAACCTTCGATTGGGAACAAAGTGCCGACTATTATACATTTCTGGAAAGCTCTTAATAAGTGAAATGTAAATACAAATTGACATACAGGGTGTCCCATTTAAAAAATCCTAACTTTGGTAACTTTCTCAAAAATGGGGACACCTAGAAAAAAACTAAGCACGTCACTGGATTCTGCATAAAAAAATGTGTAAGATTCTGTTTTTACCTAGTCGATAACTTATCAGATACCTGAATTACAGAGGGTGTCTAAAAATGTACACTTTTCAACTTCACTCTGTATTTCAAAAACGAAAGAGAGATGATAAATCTGTCTGCGCCATGGTTTGTTTTACAAAAAGTGACACAGGTTTGCGAAAACCCCAAAACTCGAACTGCAATAATAACGGAGATACCCTGCAAAAGTGTCGAAAACAGAACACCCGTACAGCATGTACACCCCGCAACCACTCTTCGCACATGCAAATACGCGCCGCGTACTTAGTGTAATTGCATGTACAGAGAGTAATTACATCGGACAATTGATTTTGATGCTGAATCGGCTTTACCCTCCTACTAGCAGTAATTGAAGAGATTAACCTCTTGACTCTTGTTTGTATTTGAGAAAGTAATATACTGAAATAAACCTATACTGTTAGGAGGTGCCGATTAAAATTTTGTTACGCAAGACAGCGGGGACCAGCGACTTTAGGGTGTTTCTCCTAAATTCTGAAAAGGGCTTTCCTTCAATACTGTGCCACCGAGCTAAATCGCCATCAGTGCTTTGCTTTGCTTTGCAGCTTTTTCAATTTTAGCGTATGTATCCGAACAATCCAATTACTAGTACCAAACCATTTCTAAACTATAACTGGAAATTATTGATGTCAAACGCTCCAAAAGGACGTCTTAATGAACAATACACGTATGTGATCCTAGTTAAGTTATCTTCAGGTAACTATATGTTTAATGTCGAAGAACTTTGTGTCGCTAGACCAATTATTTCTACTCGACGGTTTCTTATCCTGTTTGTTCGTATTACTTGACCTTGACTGATTTGATGAAGTAATTTCAAAATCAAGGTGATGCTTATAATTAACTAATTGTTACATTTGAATCCACGCATTCTGTGTGAGTAGTTAACGGGATAAGTTCGACGCTCAAGGAGGATAAGGACCCGTCTCATTCAATAGCAACAGCTATCAAGTTTTGTCTATTACTTGTTTGCTGTGCCGCTAATTAGTTTATATTTGTATGTGTGATCACTGAAAGAGCACGATATTCTGTTTTGCTACTGATATATTTTTTTGTATGACGTATTATGTGTGTAATTGATTAAACGGCTCTTAAACCGAGGAAACTATTTTTATTACCCATTAACCAAAGTTACTGTAACAGGGTCATACAGGTTTAACATACTTTATTGATTAATAAAAGAAACAGTTTCTCAAATATAATAATATTTGATACAGCAGTATCTTAATTTAACCTAGTCTATGATTTTAAAACAAAAACAAAACTTATCTACTCTAATTAAACATAACTTTTTTTTTGGTTGAAGATCTTCAAAATAGACGTATAGTTACCAAGTAATGTAAAAGTTGAATCTAGAATATTTTGCCACCTCAAGTAGAGAACTAAGGGTGCGTTTGTTTTAAAATTATAAAGAATGAACAATTTATTTGTATATTCTTTACATTATACACATAGATCTTCTTTAATGCATGTTAACATGTTTGCAGTAGTAATTACTTCAAAGCAGATTTTGTATAAAAGAAAGACAACAATAACGTATTTAAAAAAAAAATTTTTTTAATGTTTATCAGGTATAATTTAAAAATTAAAAAGTTTAGTTCCTGTTAAGTTTATCATTAATATAACTAAAACCGCAATTACGACGTCGAATTGCTTCTAGTGCTCGAGAAATAGTTTTATGCTTATTGCAATGCGCAAATGTTTCATCAATCAATTCTTTGTTTATGCTGGAACCAAATCGTTTTACCAAATATTCCGGAAAAGCACCCTCGATCAATTCAAAATGAACTTCATTATTTTTATCGTACATATTTAAACCATACATCAAACAGTCGTAAAATGCTAAAAACTCGTTATTACTTTCTGGCAATTGATCTTGATCCATTATGGCTTCCATTTTATTAACCGAAACACCTTGTTTTTCGCAACAATTTGTAGTTACTTCCAAAATAAATTTTTCCACGTCTTCGTTTACATCGCCCTTTAAGTCAATTAATGAACATAAAAAATAAGTTTGTTTTTTAAATTACCTTAACAAATGCAAAAAGTGCAACCCACACTATTAGCTTCATGATGCGTAATTAAACTTGTAAAACAATGTCAGTTTGATAACCTTCACAAAACGAGAATTAATATCAATGATACCAATTAAATCATTTATAAATGGAACAAAATAAAAATAATCGCAAGATGATTAAATTATTTATATTATAATGGATCCTTGTTAGTTTTAAAGAATTGGTTTTTTAAATTGCGAAGAACTTTGTCAAATGTAGACACTACAAGATGAAAATAACGTGGTTAATACTGGGTGTTTTCTAAGTAATCTAAAATATTGTAGTGGGTGCTCCGTCACTGAATTTTAAGACGAAAAGATCTGATAAACATGTGTGATAAGTCTTGTTGTTAATGAGATACAGGGTGTTAAATTGTTTTATTGTTTTATTAGAAGCAACAACATGTATTAAACGTAAAAAAATAATACAGTATAACCTCTAAATAGCGGTCACTAAAATTTGTTGCAAAACTGACCGGTATATGGAGGTGGCCGTTATTGGGAGAAAAAACAATTTATTTCTATGCGTTGTTTATTAAAATCTTTTAAGTATGGAACATAATACGGTTCGCTATATGGTACTATATATCTGCATTAAAAAATAACTATTAATGTACTAATGAAATATTAAATAATTAGACGTTATAATAATGGAAGAGTTGTACATATTGAATACATAATACATACATTTACATAATATGTACCTATTTTGTAATTGCTTGTTATACCTATTACAATAATTAATTACATACATATAATACATACCATTAAATTACATTTTTGTAAAATATTTTTGTATTGAGGTTTGTTTTACATTTCTAAGTTTAGTTTGTAAAACAGAAGATATCAAAATATCACAAACAATAGATGCATAATTTTGAAGGCTTACACGTTGATTACCTTCTAGTAAAACAGGAAGGGTTGAGCTAGTGAAATTTCGTTTTTTTCATCGAAATCTTCTTGCTGGACCTTTTCCGAGAATACTGCTTTCCCAAAACATTTAGCAATTGTAAAAGTCGAAAGTTCAAGCTACTGATATCCAAACTAAAGCGCTAGTTAAATTGAATGTTAGCTACCTTTTGATTAAAAACTTCCTGTAGGCCATCTTAAAGTTTTGGATAATTCCTAGATCCAGTGGCTCTCAATGGGATGTGGTGTTTGGGGTTAAAAAAACCATGTTCACATTTTCTAGAGTCACTTTAAGATGAGACGTGGCATTATCTAGAAATAATAAGACTTTTCTATTTTCTTTTTTCATTTTTTCATCAATTTTTTTTAGTCAGGAAGAGCTTTTAAAGCATCTTAAGTGTTTACTTTTTCCAATGATTAACGGATTTTTCTTATCATCTTCCATATTTATAGAAAATGAAGTTGTTAATCTTTGTTTTACAGTTTTTTTACCACTACATTTAGCGTTTTTTAAAGAGAACGTTTTGTTTGGCATTACAAGAAAAAAAAGTCCGGTTTCGTCAGCATTGTACACATTTTTGGGTGAATACTCCTTCAATATTACTGACAGCTATGCTTTCGAAACTTTAACAGTGTCCAGGTTAATATCAGCTGACTCTCCTCAAATTGTTTTATAGCTTATGTTATGTCTTTGACAAAATTTATCAAGCCACTCATTTGAAGTTTTAAAATCCGTCATTTTAAAAATTTTGGAAAACTTGGCCGGTTTTAGAGGTGGCCGCTTTTAAGAGGTTTTACTGTAGTACATTTCAGAGCATTATGTTTAATATGTGCACCTCGAGTTAAAATGCAAGTATCCGCTCGTTGTCTAATGTATTGCTGAATACATTCAAAGATACCAGAGTTGTTACGAATAACATTGCAGCCTTATATGATACGATTTTGAAAATCTTCTAAGTTTAATATCGGGGTTGTGTAAACTGTAAATGACCGATTTTAAATATCTCTACACACAAAAATCCAGAGAAAGTTAAGTAAAAATTTATAAAAAAAAATAGTACTGGTTTGACTTCAAGTAATAACTAAATATAATTATACATTAAATATATTACCTGACAAGTCTTGTTTACAACGTAGTTGGGATACCCCATTTGTCAAGACTACATTTAATTTTTGTTATCACAATGTGACACTCGACATAAAGTTATTTTACTGGCCAGTGGCCAACCAGAATCAGGTGCTTGGTTAAAAGCGCTCCCACCTTCTCAATTGGGAACATTGTTAGATAAACAAACTCTTCAAATTGTCACATCCTTAAGAATTGAAACTAATGTTTGCCAACGACAAACTTGTCATTGTGGTTCTAAAGTTGAGACTCTCGGTCATTATGATCTATCTTGTAATAAAGTTATGGTATGTTTTCTCGACACAACAACATTAATGATATTTTAAAGTAAGCTTTGTCTTCAGCTGAACCTAACCATCGGGATTATTACGTGATGACGGTAAACGTTCTGATGGTTTGACTTTAATTCCTTGGAGCAAAGGGAAAGCTTTAGTGTGTGATGTCACATGCGTCGATACAGTACCTGCTTCATATTTAACCTCTTTATCTCTTCTCGCCTGTTCTGCTGCTAATTTAGCACAATCTGCGAAACAAATATAAAACAATTAAAGATCATTACCTTTTTTGTGCATTTGTTGTTGAAACTTTTGGCTCTTGGAGTGTTGATACCAAAAATCTTTTTTCCTCCATATCACAAATGGTTATAAATTAATCTGGTATTCCTCAGGCTGGCAGTTACAATAAACAAAGCATTAGCTTTGCAATCTATAGAGGGAATGTTGCTTCCATTTTAAGAACCATTCCCAAGGGGAATACGTTGGAGGAAACTATTGATTTATTTTAATTTTAATGCTATTATTACCTTGTATCTTATGCGGTCAGTTAGAAACCTATTCAACAAATGTCTAAAACAGAGTAATATACCAGATGACTGGAACAACGCAGTTATCGTTCTACTCCATAAAAAAGCGACATCACTAAATTAGAAAATTATAGACCCATAAGTCTCCTGGCACACATATATATAAATTATTTATGAAAATATTAACAAAACGCTTAACCTTGAAGCTGGATTTCTATCAACCGCATGAACAGGCAGGTTTCAAGAAAGGATAAGGTACAAACGATCATTTACAAACCGTAAAAATATTGATCAAAAAATGCGTGGAATACATTAAACCCTTAGTGCTGACATTTACAGATTACCACAAAGCTTTTGATTCAGTAGAATTTAAAACAATATTGGCAGCACTGAAACAATGCCAAATAGATTACAGATATACTTCACTAATTAGAAACATATACAAGAAAACCACATCAAACATACGCTTACATAAAACAGCGAGAAATTTACCTTGGGAAGAGGAGTAAGACAAGGGGACAATATATCACCAAAACTCTTTGCAGTAGTTCTAGAGCTAAGTTTTAAAGATTTATTTAATGATATGGTACTTTTAAATATTGTATTGTGATGTAAGTGTTATGTATGGTGCCTCAGAAGATCAGTATAAACTTGTACAGTGTGGTGACGAAACTGTGTGCAATTGTGGATTGGTTCGTCTTGGCAAAGCATTTACTTCAAGGTTTAGGAAAACCACTAAAACCTAAACATGCCAACCCTTACCCACCCTAGTATTTACATGTAATAAGTGTATAATGTGATTGTGTTTTGTGAAATTGTGTTGTACATTTTTTCTAATTATCCGAAGGGTCTTGATGACCAGGTCCGGAAACTAAAGTGGTGATTTTCAGAAACAACATGTATTTCTTGTTGGCCATGGAGTACTGTAAGGTACTGATTATCTTCCATATTTTGTATTTGCACCAAAAAACCCTAAAAAACACACACGAAACAAAAAACTCTAAAGAAAATTGACGTACGGTTTTAAAGATAATCAATGGCAACAAAAGGGAATAAATATCGATGGACAAAAACTCAGTCATCTTAGATTTGCTGATGATATTAAATTAATCTCGGACAATTTAGGAGATGCAATTGCCATGGCAAAAAGCCTCATGGATTTGTCGCAAAAAGCAGGTTTAAGCATAAATTAAAGAAAACGAAAATTATGACTAACCTCGTGGTGAATAATAACGTAAACATTGATAGAAACAAATAAGCAAGTTGATACTTACAATACCAGCCATAAACTAAGAATAGAGAGAGATAACCAAACGCATGAAGTACAAAAAGAGAATACGACTAACTTGGGCCGCTTTCGTTAGATTAAGTAACATCTTACAAAGTAACATCCCAATGTGCCTAAAACAAAAGGTCTACAACCAATGTGTACTACCCGTCTAGACATACGGATCTGAAACCCTGACACTAACCCAAAAATCGGCCAATAAGTTGAGAACAGCACAACGAGCTATGGAACGTGCAATGCTGGGTGTAAGCTTAAGAGATCACATACCAAACGAGCAAATCCGTCAAAGATCTAAAGTCCAAGACGTCATAGAAAGAATAGCCACTATAAAGTAGAATTGGGCCGGCCATCTGGCTAGGATACAGAATGGGCGATGGACAAAACGTATCTTGGAATGGAGACCTTGGGATTCAACCAGAAGTCGAGGAAAGCCGACCTGAGGAGAGTGGCTAGAAATTGGATCCAGAAAGCTCAGGATAGAAATGACTAGAATAAATTGAGGGAGACCTGTGTTCAGCAATGGACGCGAATGGCTACATGATGATGATGATTACCTTGTATTTAGTTAATTTTTATTAATTTGTAACTTATTTAACTTAATTATTAAAATTAAAGTTAATATAGGTGTTCTCAAAAATTATAGAAGATTTTACATGTTATATATTTTACGTTGGATTCAGTATTTTGTAACAATAAATAAATTGACGATAACTTATTGTATCCAAATCACTAGCCACCCCATTTTATGAAACTCTTGTAGAAATGGTAGCATTGATATTAGAAACAAAGTTCCCCACCAGTTTTACATTTTTATTACTAAGTCGGTCAACAAGAGTACAAAATAAATTACAATCAATACTGTTTACTTTAAACGATCAAGTATAAATTTGTTACCACAATTTCGCCTTTTCATTGCGTATAAGCCCAAAGGTTTGCTCACAGGTATTTTCTCACAGTGACTGATTGCATCGTTCGTTAATTGCATCGCGTCTACTGTGCTACTAATTTTTTTGTTAATGTAATCAGAATATATGACGCGTACAACGTCCAAATCCATAATACCATTTTCGTCTAGTATGTGAAGTCGTTTACAGAAGCACTCGTAAAAGTCAATGAAACTTTCGTCGTCTTCAGGAAGTAACGGATTGAACACCGCATCTTTAAGCTGTTCTTCCGCTTCTTTATTTATCGCACAATGATGAACTGCATCATTGCTCAACTTAATCACATCAATTGAATGTGTATAAATCTAGAAAAAATAGGAATATTGATTGTGTTGAGTTCTGAATTGATACATACACACCTTTCCAAAAAATACAGTCACTACAAACAAAGAAAACATAAGAACCTTCATTTTAACCGATTAATGACACTTTTAACGGATCCACTGTGTTTTAGTTGTTGATTGCTATATATACGCAGCTTTTATCTTATGCTAAGAAAAAAATTCGAGATAGTATTGTTTATCCAAATTAATGATATTAATGCATTTAATAATAATAAATGCTTGTACCGATTAAAAACAAATTCAATACAAACCAATTTTTTTTTATTTCAAGTTGAGGTGTATCTGAGCATACTGAACTTCTGCAAAATTTATACGAACGTACAATAGGTAAATGTAGGCGTGCGATTACTTAAAACAACAAATAAAATAAAATTTAACCTTTGAACTAATACATTGATAATTTTTGTTTGTTGGTTATAAATAACTGTATTGTTAATATAACGTGATACATGTAAACGATAGAGATAATGAACTCAGGTCTAATTGTATTATGAATTTTTTCCTGATTAAATTAGTCCTAAATTAATAATTCTTAGAATTGTTGATTATTATGACCAATGTCAATGTTCTTAGAAATGTTTATTTTCTATATATTAAAAAGTACAATGACGTATGCGAACAATTTCAGTTTGCTAGGAAAATACAAACTTTTCCTTGCAGGTCATGCTCGCTACAGTTATTGTGAATGTTCCTAATAGGTTTGCTTTTGGTGTGAAAAGGTCATATTTATAAGTTACTGAATAATTTAAAATTAACCTCTCATTAATCCGAGCACTAATTTGTTTAGGATCTATCATACTTTAAAAGGATGCCCCAAAACATAATCATTACTGTAACCATTGAAACAATTGCGACTCTTGGTCATTCTATCGTTACATCAGTTTAACGGACCGTTAAGGTTTAGTTTAACAGTTTTCGAAAAATGGATCGCAAGTTAAAAATTCGTCGTTTTCTATCAATTTTAATTTTAAAAACATCCATTTTTTTTTAATAAATTAAAGAGACCTGTAGTTTGACAATAGTTTTCACGAAGTAATTAATTGGCTAGTGTTGGGTTTTTGGTAAGGGTTGTTTGACTTCTTTTTATTAAAGTGTTGATACATTTTATTAACCAAAAATATTAGCAAGGATAATACTATATTCGTTTTATGCGTACCAATGGTAGAGGTAAAAATTGTCGTCAGACCATAGTAAATCCATAGTTAGTACTTTGATAAAATATTTCTCTGTTATACCGGTGTGGATATTTGATTTTAAAAACTGAGCTGCAATATGAAATCTGAGGTTTTTAAAAAATCAGTGTTTTTTTGAAATGTCATATTTTATTCTACTACATGTCACTGTCGCTTGGTAAAACATCACCAAAAGTTTTACCGCCAACAATACCCGAACTTTGCCTATTTTCAATTTCTTAATTTGTATTTATGTAGTATATTCCGGAAACATTTTTATTTCTTATTCATCTGCATAATTACAACATAACTCTTTGATTTGTGTGTCATCTGACAAAAGTTTTGTTTCTTTAAACAGACAAGGCTTAGCTACCTTAATTAGTAGATTAATTTTTTAAATAGTAATAGAATAGAATAAATGTAATAACTAAATAAAATGTGTAGCAAGGAATTAGTATTGATTATTGTGCGCAGCACCTCTAGTAGGTTAAGTTCTCCGGGAATCTCAGGAATGACCTTGAATTGAGAGGATTAATCTCTTCCAGTTTGGTAAAACGTTTTCTAAGACAGTTTTACCTTCTGAAAACCGTGGCTTTACATTTCGTAAGAAGGTTAATCGGGGTCTTCTCTACTATTCAGCAAAATCTGCACGTTAAAATTTGTAGAAATTCTTAAACGGTTTCTGCTGACTGTTAAGTAATCCATGTGTTATTTACCGATGAAGCCACTTAGTTCAGTTTTGGACTGTCTTAGTAGTGGTAATAGCAACCCGGCCAGTGTTTTTTCTCGTTATTTAGCCCGGACTACTTCATGAGTTCCATCCTTGTGTTGATGAAGCAGTTACTCACCGCTAAGATGACCGCCTGGCTATCGGTTATAGTATTAATATGGTTGTCGACATTCTGCCTGAAAGATGTTGGTGTACTTATCCATAAAATCATAGTACGTGTAAACCGGCAGATATGGCCGCCTAGCTCTGGGAATTTGAACCGTGTACGAAAATGGTGGTTTGCTAATTTTTTAAACCAATTTTTAATTACCCTATACAATAACATTTTAGTATTATAGTCTATTTTTATTTATTTAAGTTGTTCTTGGAAGTAATTTTTATTTTTGTTTACGTCTATGTGTTAAAGAATTTTAACAATCTTGATAACCACAAGCTAAAAGTTTATGTGCATAGTGGCTAGTGGGAAGAGTAACTGATATAACCAGTAACGATGATTCCACTTTCTTTCTACTTTGGAAAAAAATTAAAACGTATTTTGAATTGAAACTTCAATCGGATGTCATTATTACCATTTTGAAAAACGTTAAACGTTAAAATAAATACCGTGTCAAAAACGTTTGCTTTTGCAACTAATTACAAAAAATGGAACGTTTTGGTTATGAAAAATGTTACATCATATGTTAAAATTAGAAAAAAAATATTTGTGATAAATAAGTATTGTGACATTTAGTGCCACAACCTTGTTCTAACGTAGTACGTCCAAATAGTAAATATTTTTGATAAAAATGGGGAAATAAAGATGGGGTAAGCTTATCACTCATTCTAATTTTGTTATTTTATTTGTAAATATCAATCGATAGAAAATTAAAGAATTTGAGTGTTAGGTTCAGAACATTTTCTATGGACAAAACAATATTTCTAATAATTTCAATAACAGAACAAGCTTGGATAAATAAAGGAATTACAAGAATTACTTTATCGTTATCATCCTCCGCCAAACGGTTATTAATTCAGTCATGGGTTAACTTAAATTTTAGGTTTAGTGTTTCGGTAATAATTGTTGTCACAATTGTCTTCTCAGAAATGAACCAAAAGTGAACCTTGACCAGGGACTGAAGTATCGGTCGTAAGTGTGAAATACATTTATTCTGTTTATTTAAAACAATATTTTTTAACCGGTGTAAAGTTAACCATAACTCTCAGCCCTAGATTTAGAAAACTTTAAATTTTATTAAAAAATATATTTTTCTAATATGAATTTTGACTTTCGTCTAATGATGTTAATTTCTTTCCAAATGTAATTTATTGTTGTAGCTGTCATACAAATATTTTAAGCACCAAATATGTTTGAACATATTACGTGTATCGAATTCGTGGATGGAAAATTTGACAAACTTGTTTGGTTTATTTTCTCAATCTTGTTATTGAAACGTGTTAAGGAATGATAAAACTAATAATTTAAACAAAAAAATTAGGGCACATACGTCCAGTTTTTGAAAAAAATATTTAACAAGAAATGTACTCATGCTGGTCTATAATTTGTGAATGGCAAATTCGACAAACTTGTACGGTTTATTTTCCCAATTAAGGAATGATTAAATTAATAATTTAAACAAAAAATTAGGGCACATACGTCCTGTTTTTTGAAAAAATCTCAAAAAAAAAAAAAAAATGACCCACATGAGTTAGAGTATATTTTTGTTACCCCCCATTTAATATTTTTCATCCCCTTATTTTTCGTATTGGGATTTTTTTAAATTTTTTTTCGAAAACAGGACGTATGTGCCCTAATTCTTTTGTTGAAATTATTAGTTTAATGATCCCTTAACACGTTTTAATAAAAAAATTGAGAAAATAGGCTGAATTCGATACACGTAATATGTTCAAGCATATTTGGTGCTTAAAAATATTTGTTTCCAAACTTCTATAACAGCTACAACAATAAATTACATTTGTATATAAATTAACATAATTAGAAGAAAATCTAAATTCATATGGAAAATACTTATTTTTTAATAAAATCTAGGGCTAAGAGTTATGGCTATTATTCATAATGGGCTTCTCGTTTTTATAACTTTTTGGTAATAAGCCTAAAACCCATGTAATTCAGTCAGGAAAGGTCGTCTTTTTCATCCCACTTATCTTCTTGAGCAGCAAACCTTTTGTCAAATTTTAGAAACAAACAAATTTTGTTTGTCATCCACGCTTTTATGTTGACTCGTAATTCACTTCAGTTCTACTCATATTGTCCCCGACCATAACGGCAATTTTTATTTTCTGTTTCTACATTTTTGCTCTTTAAACGTTATGGTTTTGTTGAACAAGAATTTGAAAAAAATTCCCGTTTCATCAGCGTTAAAGATGTTGTTGAAATCGTATAACTTGTTTAAATTAAGTCTGTAATTTTTTTGTCAATTATCACTGACTTGAAAGTCTGCAAAGCATTGTTGATCCACGCCCACTTTTAGACAATATTATGACGATAGCTAAAAAGTCTTCATGCTTTAAAAGGCAGCAGCAGCAAATTTTTAAGCATTTAAAAATAGCATCATCAATATCACTACTTATACTTGCAAACTTTTTCAGTTTACTGTTAAAATCACTTTCATCAATCTTATCTAAATGTTGGCTTATATTTTGATATTATATTAGCCGGTATCCCAAATTCTTTTACAATATCCTTCTTTCTCATTTCGTTTTTTCTACTTCAGCAATTAATTTTAAATTGTACTTAAATTTAAATTTAAAATTTCTATTAAACAATATGGTTTTTACTACAGTCTGTACTTTCATGTTTAATACCACTAAATATGCAAAGAAACTGCGTACTTGCAGTCAAAACATTTGCTGTTGCACAATTCCGTCAAAGACAGTAAAATATTTCCTAAAAAATATTAATTTTGCAAATCAATGTAAACATCGGACTTTTATAAATGCTAATTTACACCATTCCATTGCCTCGTTGTAATTATTATCCGTGGTTATAATTGTGTGCTGTTTGTCGTTTATCGTTAATTTTGTTCATTTAATTGCCAAATTGAAGAGACAATCATTTATAGAAATTCACTAGTATATCATTAAGTAAGTAAATAAAATATAAAAAATTGCTTTGGTGTTTTTTGAACATTTCCTGAGGCAACAGAACTGTTATTTGTAAATTAGACACTATGTCAAAATGGCAAATTTTGTATTTGATAAATTATGTACAGTCATCTCATTAATACGAGGTAAATTCGAATTGGTTACAGGTGGAAGTACGACTGTATGATTAGCTTACTAGGAGACCAAATACATTAAAAATTATTTAGGATTTGCTTCTAGGCGTTTGAATAAAGCTGGTGGAAAATCAGGTATTAAGGAAGCACTTCCAATAGCAAGCGTTGGCAATGAAGGTACACATTTCAAACGACTTCTATAGTGACGAAATCATATAAATAATGTGATGACAAATGAAGAATTGTTTCTGGAATGAACTGGAGTTGCTCTAATTAATAATAGTTATTTTAGAAGAGAATTACACCTAAATATTTAACAATCAATTAAAATTTTACTTGTTCTTTAAAATTAACAAATGAATTCGACCACCAAATAAGAAGAAACTTAAACAAATAAAACTCAAAATGCTAATTTACCTTAGCCATTATTTTTCTTGTCCGTTCTTTTAACAATTTTTTTTGTCTCTATTACTTCTATTTACTTTATACCATCTTCTTTCTCTCGTAATAAACTTTTTCTTCTTATTCCCTCTTCCCTTAATTCTATACAATCTTCTCTTATATGTTTAATATTATTCTAAGCATTTCCACACATTCTACATAATCTTTTTTGTCTTTCTACTAATATTTATTTTTGTTTTTTATTACTTATTTAAATCTAGCTATCATCCTTTTTTTCGCATTATCAGCTCTAATTCTTCTTTTGTATTTGATTATCATAGTCTCTCTTTGTTATTTCCTCTTCTGTTCATTTTTTAACCTTTTTCTCCTTCTCCGTGATTTGTTTTTTTAATTATATCTCTTTTAACATTCATACAAAATTTCACTATCTTTCCTATTCTCCGTTTTTTTCTCAAATCTTTACGCTTTTTTCTTGCTCCTACTCTTATTTTCTCCAGTTTTATTTTTTCCTCTAATAAATATGCACGTGTCTCTCTCTCTCTCTCGCCTTTATCCACCCCTAAATTTCTACTCTGTACATTATCACACCTTTCACTACCCTCTCAAATAACTATGTTCTCTTTTCGACATCTGTCCCAAAAACGCGATCTTTTTTCCTAGTAGATAATCTTGTTAAATTTTGAACAGTATGGAATGGTACGATATGTTCAAGGTGGAAGTTTTTGAAATTACAGATAAGACGAAGTTTGACTTAATGTTGTGCGAGACGAAAGTTGATCAAAGGATTATCTATTTTCATAAATAAAAGAAAGCAGATCATAAGAATGATTTTGTTAAATGTAATGGCTGTGGATAACGAAAATTGGAAAACGCATATATTTTACGTGTGAAAACCATAATGAAGAGGAGATACATCTGCTAATAGCCCAGGCAAGTTACACTTGACTAATATATTTGTAATACATAGAAAAGAAGTAATAAAATTAAAGACAAATTTATTTAAAGATGCACGTTTTTATTGTTAATAATTATAAACTGGTCTTATGAAATCGGCGAAACCGATTTTTCAAAATGACGTATTCAATTTAAATGTTCGTTTACGTATTTAACCCCACAGTTGCGAAGTTTAATTGCAATTAATCCAGGAGAACCGGTTACATTTTCTTTTAAGCAGAGCTCTATTCCATCGTTTGTAAGTTTTTGAGCGTCTACTTTATCACTCATTTTACGTCTAATCACTTCGGGAAATTTTGCACGTACTACATCAAAATCGATATGACCATGTTCGTCGATCACATGGATCTTTCTACCAAAACATTCGTAGAATTTGACAAATTCTAAATCTTCTTCGGGAAGAACTAAACTAAAAATCAAGTTACGTATTTTTTCTCGTTCTGCTGCATCTTCTTCACATTCGTCAATAGCATTGTTACTTAATTTAATAATGTCTACCGGCTCTGAAGTAGCCTAAAATTTTGATTAGGTATTTTAATAGTTCATCTTTAATCGACTTATACCTTAACATATGCAACCCCCACAATACACAAAAATTAATTCTGCTTTCATTTTATACTAATATGTAATGATATTATGCACTTTATATATATATATGCAATTTTATCTTAATGCTTTGCACTTTGCCATTGATCTTTGCATTCAATTGTTTTACAATTTTTGCCTTTATTTGAAAAAAAAGTAAGAAAAGTTAGTCTGAAGACACTGTTTGTTCTTTTTCAATCAGTTATAAACTTTGACTTTATGTGTACTTAGATAAAAAAAAAGGCAAAGTATATTTTCTTATCAAGTTTATAAATTCTTCTAAACAAAAATGCTTGCTTGTCAACAAAGTCAGATTGTTTTAATTGAATAAGTTCATTAACTTCTAATTGATCTATATGAAATTTTTATTGCTTGTACAAAATAGTATATTGATACAAACCGTTGTCACAGTGACATTCTTAAATATTACTTTATTTATGCTAATTTAATAATTCTGAAAAGTTCTAGTCGGATAAGATAGTCTCCAAGTTAATAATGTTCTCAATCGTTATAAATTTAAAAATTTTTTTAAATGATGTTTAAACAATTAGTTGGGGACTATTCTAATGTTCCAAAGTAGTTCCATGATGAGAATGACTAGAACGAGTTTCTGATATTGTTTACATATAAGATAATTTTGAATTAAAGATTTTTATCAGAAACGTATTAAGGATCTTGGAAGGTGCGAATGTTCCGCAAATAAAACTCAAGCAGCTCGTTGAGGCGTCAATTTACACGCTGAAGTGTGTGCTTCTTTGAGAGCAGTAATGAAATTAGTGTCACTGGCCTTGCAGAAGCACCCACTTTAGGGCGCGAAACGTCAGCTACTTGCGTATTCATTCAGAACATTCGCACCTGCGAAGAGGGATCCAGGACCCTTAATACGTCTCTGTCAAAAATCTTTAACATAGTTAGGGAACGATATCAATAATATCGTATATAAATTTAAATATGATACAGATACATACAATCCCAACATAAAAAATATATAGTATTCCAGCTAAGTTCTGTACTTATTTACGAACAATTTTTAACTTTTATCGCTTTTATGTACAGAGTCAGTTTTAAGTAAGGAACGCCTCAACTATCTCAGAAACGGCTTGCACAATTTTTATAGATTTTAGTGTGCAAGGGTCCTGTGATACGGCCGATATTATGGTGGTATTTACATTGTTGTCAGATCTGATCTTTTATTCACAATTATTTTAAATTTGTGATCTGATTTTTAATGACAAATATCAAATAGATGTGTGAAATGCCCTTAAAAACTCGTACGGGCAAGAAGAAACTCAACTAACTTTATTGATTAGCTCGAATACTATTTCTGCAAATAAAAAACAGTTTAAACGTGGTTCTTAATAGTCGTTGGCCATACGTCCCACACTCAAATTTTGAAATGGTGAGCTGAAAAAAATTGCATTATTCTCTTTTCTTAACCTCCGCATAAAACTCAACTTTAATCACTGGCCGCGTCTTTTTTAAGTTCTTGACGAGACATTTCAAACAATCATGCAGACAAATTACCCCCAGAAGAAAGCTAAACATAAAGCAGCTCTGAAAATTAATGAGCATAGCATGGAGGCGAGCGGCACAGCACAAAACGGCAATCTTAGCATTTAAATGAGCGGAGACTGTGCCGTTCAATAAGGAAGTTATATCAGATTATGCGTTATTGGCCGAAGAAACAATCCGTCAAGTAACTTTTCTTGAAATTGTTTTTTATGGAGAGAACGATTAAGAAATTATTTAATGTGAACCAAGAATTGAAGTTTCTAATACAAAACATTTTTTTTTTACTAGTAGTGGAAAAATAGTATATACACCATGGTTGTGAAGTTCATTATTGCCTACGCACCTGGTGCTAAGGCAATAATGACAAACTCCACAACCTTGGTGTATAATATACTATTTTACACTACTAGCTGTGAAGTGGACAATTATTGCGTCTCCTAGCCAACTGAGAAGTTGAATTTCTGTATTAGTGGTTAATAATTTTTTTCTATTGTTGACCAAGGTTAATAATGGACAAATTCAAATTTTTGAGAATCCAAGAATAGTTGTTCAACAAAAACGAGTGAAACATAATTTTGTATATCCAGGAGATTATCTTTAACGTATTTGCTGCTTAAAATTACCTAACACGATAAAATAATTTGAATAAAAAAATGCCATTAGTTTAAAATTCGCGCCCCCATCCCGTAGCCGCAAATACATAACCTGAATTTATTTATTTATTAAATATGATAGTAGAATCAGATTTTTCAGGTTTCCCAAAGAAAATTTAACCCGGCGAGTTATGTTACATAAAGAATTTTAAGTAAATTACAAACATTTTATTGTAGGTGTTTCGAATGGTTAACAGAATATGGAAGGTCCGATCTGTTGCATAAAAATGTCGGCTATAAAAACTTAACGAGTATGTATTGCTATTCCTAAATGAATTACAAGTGTCAATTCCTGAAACCTAATATTCAAATGATGCAATGTATATTGACGAAGCAATAAATGAAATTTTTAGATTTTTTATACAAATGTTTTCAGAATCGATGTAAATAAATGCCCGTTAACATCTCCAGCTATACCCAAACTACTCAAGCTTACAGCTCAAATACTCCTAGGTAAAGAAAATTACGGAGGAACATTCTTAAATTGCAACGTGAAAAGAAAGCACCCAAGTGGACTTAAAAAATAAACCAATAAGAAGCAGGAGACATACAGAGGAATACAAACAATTTTCACTAAAATTATATTTTACGAGCCCCAAAATGTTAATTTTAAAGTAGGTTTTAATTTTTTTGCCAGCTCAAACTGCTACGTGATCATGGTTAGAGTTATATATAAAAACTTTTAACAACCCTTGTGCTACTTCTTCACAAATTTGATATGTAAAGGTGACAAATCGAAGTCAATAGTATTAAACTGCATAGGGTGAAATATGCCACACAAGTGTTTAGTGAATCAGTTGCAGTTGGTTTATCAACGTATGTAGCTTGCTTTTACTGCTTTTGATTTATTCGCATTCTTGTGCTACATGATTTTTACAAGAAAAATGTTTATTTTTACTATTTGCTTTACATTAGACTAGTAGTGAAAAAAATAGTATATATACCATGATTGTGAAGTCCATTATTGCCTACGCACCTGGTGCTAAGGCAATAATGACAGACAACCTTGGTGTATAATATACTATTTTCTACTACTAACTGTGAAGTGGACAATTATTGCGTCTCCTAGCCAACTGAGAAGTTGAATTTCTCTATTAGTGGTTAATAATTTTTCTATTGTTGACCTAGGTTAATAATAGACAATTTTAATTTTTGAGAATCTAAGAATAGTTGTTTAACAAAAACGAGTGAAACATAATTTTGTATATCCAGGTGATTATTTTTAACTTATTTGCTGCTTAAAATTACCTAACACGATAAAATTATTTGAATAAAAAATGCCATTAGTTTAAAATTCGCGCCCCCATCCCATAACCGCAAATACATAACCTGAATTTATTTATTTATTAAATATGATGGTAGAATCAGTTTTTCAGGTTTTCCAAAGGAGATTTAACTAGGCGAGTTAAGTTACATCAAGAATTTTAAGTAAATTACAAACATTTTGTTGTAGGTATTTTGAATGGTTAACAGAATCTAGAAGGTCCGATCTGTTGCATAAAAATCTCGACTCTATTAACTTAACGAGTATGTGGTAAACACTTGCCATTCCTAAATAAATTACAAGTGTAATTTCTGAAACCCAATATTCAAATGATGTAAGGTTATTGGCGAAGCAATAAATGCCCGTTAACATCTCTAGCTATACCAAAACTACTCAAGCTTGCAGCTCAAATACTCTTAGGTAAAGAAAATTACGAAGAAACATTCTTAAATTGCAACGTGAAAAGAAAGCACTTCAATTGAAGTTAACATCTCCCAACGATTACTTCCGAAAGCAGAGCACAAATTGTGACAGCCCAAGTGGACTTAAAAATAAACCACTAAGAAGCAGGAGATATACAGAGGAATACAAACAATTTTCACTAAAATTATATTTTACGAGCCCAAAATGTTAATTTTAAAGTAGGTTTTAATTTTTTGCCAGCTCAAACTGCTACGTGATCATGGTTAGAGTTATATATAAAAACTTTTAACAACACTTGTGCTACTTCTTTACAAATTTGATATGTAAAGGTGACAAATCAAAGTCGATAGTATTAAACTGCATAGAAAAGCTACAACTACAATGCGGTGCCAATGTTAGGGCAGTAGTAAAATTTTCGAAACCTAATTAAAAGAATAGATGTACCACCGGAAAAACCATACGTTCTCGTAAACGATAAGAAAATCTATTATTTCTTCGATGTCCCTTATTTATTGAAGACGGTGCAAAATAACTTGATTAAATACGATATAATCTTTAATAACAAAAAAGCATCTTGAAAAGACATTAAAAACTTCTACATGTCAGACAAATGTAAACCGCTGCGATTGGCTTCTAAATCAACTAATTTACATATTACTCCGAATAATTTTTAGAAAACGAGGGTGAAATATTCCACACAAGTGTTTAGTGAATCAGTTGCAGTTGGTTTATCAACGTAAGTAGCTTTTACTGCTTTTTGATTTATTCGCATTCCTGTGCTACTTGATTTTTACAACAAAAATGTTTATTTTTACTATTTGCCTTACATTTGGCTAGTAGTGAAAAAATAGTATATGCACCATGGTTGTGAAGTCCATTATTGCCTACGCACCTGGTGCTAAGGCAATAATGACGGACTTCTCAACCTTGATGTATAATATACTATTCTCTAACATCAGTGAAAACGGTTACATTCCAGTGACCCACAACCAGGTCTATATAGAACATCTCTACACTATTAAACAAATTACAATTGAAGAAATTACACCTGAAAAGGCATTGAATAGAATCTCTCTTGTACCGTTTGTTTGCCTAGTAGCAAAAAGTATCAGAAGACAACCTCAGAACCTCAGAACATATAGATGAAAGAAAGAAAATAGAATTGAAAATAAAAATCACGAAAACGTTTAAAAAGACAAACTTTGCTAAACTACGATCAAGAAAAGTTGGTGTGCGTTGATCTGGACCATCAGATTTTTTTGAGATCTTACAAAGGCAGAATGACCACTGGTTGCACCATGGTTACTCTTTATTTCAGAATGTGTGTGTGCAGCAATAATATACTGAAGAAAAAAAGATAAATTAGTAGGGTTCAACTCTCTTTCCGTAGGTGGCTGATATTTTCTTCTATATGGAGGACAAAGCCATTTTTTGCAAATCGTTTTACATTTTTGTGTTTTTTGTTTACTTTCTTTGCATATTTTATTTACGCCAAAGGAAAAGAAATTAGTTTCTTTATCTTCTAGATTTTTAAAATCTTTGTTTTGTTAAACAAAGAAGCTATTTTAATTCGTTTAATAAACAAACTCTCCTTCCTTTACCATATATATCTAGTAAGAAATAATAGTCATATTTTTGTTATTGAGATTGTGTTGAAGGAAAGTTTAGACACATGAATTTTATTTGAATTTTGAGGATTTTACGGATGTTAGTATTAAATTTTGGCTTTGGCTTCTTCGACGTCCTTTGTTTTTAATTAAAACCCTCTTTCTGTTTGAACAAAAATAATTTTTTTGTGAGTTCAGTAATACCCAGCTCTACTGTTTGTATAAATTGAAAAGTACACATGCAACACATGTTGTTGAAAAACCTTACTGGAAGCAAGAAAGTCATACACACAAAATCTACAAAAATATCATTTTTGGGTCAGAATCTCGGTCCTTATTTTTTCGATGGTTCATTCACGAGGAGATGTGATAAAAGTTCCTTAGATTTTAATTAATGCCTAATTTTAATGTCTGGCATCAACAGGATATATCTAAAATAATTAATAACATAGTCGGCAAAAAATCATTATTTTCTTTGTGTTTAAAAAATAAGGCTGTTCTATTAAAAACATAGTCGATGACGTTATAGGACCAGAGCAGTCAGTTATACTTAGTAGGGACACTTGTTTCTTAATAGTTAAATACGCAAACATTTTATGATTCAAAGGACCACCTTAATCCGGACCCAGGTTAAAACAAGTGGGGATTTTAAACCCCCATAAAGTTCTTACTTTCGAATATTGTCTGAAATAGTAAACGAAAACGATTTTACGTTTGTTATGTATTAACAAACAATTTATTGCGTAGCATTTTCAGTAAAATGTACATATATGTATCTATTAATTAGAGTTTAATTGACTTTGAAAATATTATTGTAATGTATTTTGTATTTGGAATATCATTTATGGTCATTTTTTAACTGGTTTTTTTGTATGTAACACTCACATGCAGTATTTCAAAAGCAATTTTTACCATTTTTATGAAATTTAATGTTTGAGGCTAATTTAATATACAGGAAAGAAGATGAAACTTTGAATAAAGTTGGCGAAAACAAAAAAGTATTTTTCATAAATATTTCCAAATATATGAATTTTTATTTAAATAAATAATGTTTTAAATTTAATTATATACAACTTTCTGTTAATAATCTATTCTAAAAACTAGTTTTTTGAAGAGGTTATAAACATTCTCAATTCTGTCAATAAAATCAAACTTATATTTATTTTTATAGTAATCTTACTTTAGTTGCACGTCATTAAAACTAGTGACGTATTTGGTAGAAACGTTGGCAGAGTTCCACACTTTTGGACGTTTTCTTTTTATAATCCATTTTATTATCAGTTTCTTTTTTCGTGATGTATGTATTCTTGCATTTTTAGTTAATTACATCCAAAGTGTTTATTAACATATGCGCACTTGAAAGCCAAAAAAACAAATTAATTTTGGAGGATTTGGACGCCCATAAACATCTGGCAACACTGTGCCAACAATCAACACAAGAAAAAACTTGGCAACTTTTATTACACTATTAATTGTCATATAATTAATTTATTCAAACAAAACTTTTACGCGTTAGAATGGTATGAATTTTTAAGTCATACGTGACATGCAACTAAAGTAAGATTGCCATTACTATACGTGCAGTTTTATAAACAATAATTTAAAACTCAGCAAATATGCTATCAGTCCTTGTTTATTTAAAAATAAATTAAGTAAACAAAATTTTTCTAATTTCGACATCTAAAGTAACATTTTTCATAATCAATGTAGGTGTCAAAATAGTTCACTTTCCGTAACTAATTACAAAAAATATTGAGTGTTAAACGTAACCAAACATGAATTTTCAAAACCTATGTGATATTGCGAACCTCGTGTGTTTTGTCACTGGTAACATAATTAACTGTATCAGAACTGCTTCGCTAAAAAAGGTAGATCAAGTATTATGTTTTATTTTTCTTAATAGCTACTATTAACTTGGAATAATCTCTTGCATTCCTCGTGGAATGCGCCCATTTATAATTTCTGGGAGAAGACCGTTTTTGTAAAATTGTTTCTCTTTTGGCAACATCTCCTTGTTCCACAGGTTTTCATCTTTAAATATTTTTTTCACATAAAAATTATTATTGCAATAGGTAATAAGTTCACAATAACTTCTACCAGTTATATTCAGTTAACCCCGAATTTGATAAAAACAAATGTGACTCGTTTTCTAACTAAAAATTTAGGAACTTACCAACTTCTTTTTCAACAATATGCTTATTAGTTAGTTCATTCAATACCTGCAAGGCAGATCCACTAATATCTTGGGACAAAGGAGGTAGGCGGAGCTTTTGCAAAAAAGAGGGAAGGTGTGTTTAAATGTTATATTTTAGATTGATTCCTTCTAACTCTTAAATGCTTATTAATAGAAAATCAAACTTTATTTTATATTTTGTTTAGACTAACGTGAATAAGGTGAAGACTGCTTATTCGTATAATTATCATTAATTATTCATAGTATGTTTTTAAAACCTGTCGATAAGAATGAATTACTAAAAACTTATTTCTGATATAAAAAATAAATCTTCTACCGGAGAAGATGGTCAACTAAATTGTTCACCTTCCGTCAAACACATTGTCTTATTTCAACTACCTAATTAATGACTCTTTATGTAAAGGGATATTCCCGGATTGCATAAAACAGCCGTCATCATTCCGTTGTACAAAAGCGAATGTAAAGATAATGTATGTGATTATAGACCCATAGCACTGTTATTGGTAATTTCAAAAATAATAGAAAAGTTAGTTAAAACAGATTACTGTCGTTTCTCGTGCAATTTTATATTATCAGTAACTATCAATTTGGCTTTTTAACAAATCGTAATACTACGGATGCAATGTATTCTGTATTGGGAGAAATTCTTAAGGATGTAAACAAGGGATACTGTACGGCGGCTGTGTTCTGTGACTTTGCTAAAGCATTTGATTGTGTAAGACATGATATTTTAATCACAAAAGAATGAAATAGAGGGTTTATGCAATAGAAAATAATACGTGGTCAAAATCAAAAATAAAAACGCAAATGCAAATAATGTGAATAATGCAGGGAGTTCCACAAGGATCGGTTCTTAGACCAATCCTATTTTTATTATTTATAAACGATTTAACAATTTTGAATATTAACGGCAAAATAACATTATTCGCAAATGACACCAGCATCACGTGGAGAGTCTCACAATCGAAATCGCTGCAAAATTCAATAAAAGAAGACCTTCTAGCACTGAGAATGTGGTGTGACTTAAACAGGTTAAGTTTAAATGCAGTAAAAACCAAGGCCATGTGTTTCAAATAAAAACTAGATCCGATAGTGTTAAACGACAATAATATAATTCAAGTTGCTAAATCGACTACGTTTTTAGGTCTTACTTTAGACAATTTTATGAAATGGTCGCCTTACATTGATTCATTAGTAAATAAGTTGTCTTATACATGTTATGCATTAAAAACAATCTCTAGTGAACTAAATGTAACCACCGCTAGGACAACATATTTTGCTCTTTTCGAATCTCTTTTGCGATATGCATTACCGTTTTGGGGGCTTGTTGTAAGGAGATATTTAACATAATATTTAAATTACAAAAAAGTGCTATCAGACACATTTTCGGACAATTGTCAAGAATACTTTAAAAAATTCTAAATTTTAACTTTTTCGGGATTATTCATTATAGAAACCGTTAGTTTCATTCATAACCACCTGCACA
This sequence comes from Abscondita cerata, assembly GCA_030710515.1. Taxonomy (NCBI): domain Eukaryota; kingdom Metazoa; phylum Arthropoda; class Insecta; order Coleoptera; family Lampyridae; genus Abscondita; species Abscondita cerata. The sequence goes on along the minus strand of JALBCR010000496.1, from coordinate 2,835 downwards.
ATTTTCCGCAAAGGCAAGTCATTCACAAAATACTAGAAACTCCTCCTCTTGCAACCTTAGCTTAGAAACTCCGAAATTAGAATGTACTAAAAACTCTATCATGTATAATAGTATAAAATTATACAATCACCTACCAGCTTCTTACAAATCAATGTATCTCCAAATTAAATTTAGAAAAACTATAAAAATATATCTGATTGACAGATCATTATACAGGGTGTTTCAGAATAAGATGCTGATCCTTAACAGTGTCAATCCTTATGCGATTTTAAGAAGAAAAGTTTAAATAAACATATGTCTTAAACCTCTTAACTTTTAATCTACAAGGTGTTCAAGTTTTAAGAAAAAAACGTTTTTTATCATAACTTGAATATCTTTATAGATATTTTAATAAAATTTGGCATATGCCTTCTAAGCAACAACAACTATTTTTTGATTTAGAAATTTTTTATTTTTTTTATTTAGTGGCGTCCGTACAGGATGAGGACTAGATATTTTTAGAGAAATATTATGTACGCCACTGCTTTTTTAAATAAAATTATTTTTAAAATTTCCATTCATTTTAAGGTAAATTTGATTTCTTGTTTTTTTTTCGTCCGGCAAGCGGTTTTCGCGTAAAAAAAGATTTGGCAAATAATTATTGATTATTTAATACATAATAATTTTAACATTAAAATAAAAGAACTAACATTAAATAACCTAAAAAAAAAGAAAATAATTTAGATTAGCTGTTGAAATTGGCCACCACCTGCAAGTATGCATGCTTCAGCTCTTTTCCTCATTGAGTCTCGTACTCTTTGAAACATTTTTTCTTAAAACTTGAACACCTTGTAGATCAAAAGTTAAGAGGTTTAGGACATATGTTTATTTAAACTTTTCTTCTTAAAATCGCGTAAGGATTGACACCCTTAAGGATGAGCATCTTATTCTGAAACACCCTGTATAATACCTCTAATTTTTTTGTTACTTTTAATAACAATAACTAACTTTAATTTATATGAAATTCAGTGATCCAGGGTATTTGGACTTATTATTATATTGACTTCAACTATTTATATACTTATTTTATATTTGGTTGTAATCAACTGTTTTAGTTATGATTATTTAAACTAAGAATAATTCTGTGATAAATGCATTTGCGATGATGCATTATTTTTCTATTTTATGTTTTTTGTTGTTATGCTTTGTCCAAGAAATGTAAATTTCAGTGACAATAAAGCTGTTTTTGATTTGATTATTTACAGTTTTATTATATCAAAAGAATTTCATACGATTAAAGAAAAAGAAAACCTACACAGTCTTGAGAATGTGTTACCTGATCATACGCGTAAACATTAAGTCTGTACTTAATCTGGTTTTGATTGTGAAGCGGATCAAAGTTGATCAAAGTTGAAAGACTGATTAAACTGATACTTTTATTTTCTTACAAAATATATACTTTTGTTGACCTAGACTACTCATAACTCATTTATTATTAATTTTAAAAATATTATTTTTTTTTGAGGTACAATCTTAAAAGTAACATCCGCTAAACCCGCAAGATACAAATAAAATCCACCCGTCCAAATTTTTAAATTGTTCTTGTAGATACGAATTATTTTAAGTACTAGTGCGATTGCGTGACCAAATTAAACAATTCGACCATTTTGTTATTAAATTGTATTTTAAAATGCTCTTTATTAGCCTATTAAATTTTTTAAACAATATAAATACTGACAAATTGTGTTTTAATTAATTTATTAGTTCTATGACCTCTGTAAGCGTTAAGAATTGGTGTGGGTAGAAGATGCGTTCCGTTATCAGTGCGTTGTTATCTTACAGAAAATGTACATCCCGTTATTGCTGTCATTTCTTATTATAACCGCACAGGTTTGTCTACTTACTTAGTAATTTTTTTTATGTTTCTTTTATAAATATTTTAGAGTTATCCGTGGGATCACTCAGCAACGGTAGAGGATTGTATTAAAAAAGAAGAACTGATCGAGTCTACTTTGAAGATATATCAGTACCTTCAGCATCCTATGGTACCATCGGATGATGATGAATACAACAAGTTTTATGGCTGTTATTGGAAATCGATTGGGTTGTTAGATAAATTTGGAAATGTTGATGTTGAAAAAATTGACAATTTTTTTGCGAACTACAGAGGACTAAAAATTCCGAAAAATAACAGAGAAGAAGCGATAGAAAAATGTAAAAACTTTCATGGCGGTACTTGCGGACAAAAAGCTGTAAAACTTATAATTGTATAAATTTGTATTTCTCGAGCTGGGTTTGTTAAAATCTTAATTTTTATTGCTGGGAATGCTTTTATAAAGCTTAATTAAATGATTGTAGGAGAAATAATTTTGTTTGTAGTAGCATGTATTGTAAGACTGATGATTTAGTGTTGCCGATTTTGTGATATTACTCTCCTAATTATTGCAGTGCATCCAACTGAAAAATTATTGAACATTGAAAAGTTATCTTTTACATTAAGTACATTAATTTAAATATGTAAAGTTTATAATAAAGTATGAAAATATATCGGTATGTATCAACGTAATTGTGATTTGAATCGTATGACTTTAATACACCGAACAAATTATTGAATTATTCATACACAATTAGGTCATTGCAGCAATTGGTAATCGTATTATGTAACGTATAGTTTATATGCAGTTTAACGTGCTTCCGTTGTTAATCCCCCAACAATAAGATTTGATTAAGTTTATTCTAAAATTATCATGCGATAACATAAACTTTTATTTCTTTTTTTTTACTTCATTAGAACGTACTAACTTTAATTAGCAAAAAAAATGGGAAAAGAGTGGGAAAATTCTTGGTTTGGAAACC